>JAOBSW010001247.1:0-104184 GCA_026214975.1 Gentiana macrophylla | reverse complement strand
AACACCGACGGCCGCTCACTTGGGTGGACGGACGTCCGTGACGTGTCGGAAAACGTAAATATGCGTAAAACAAATGGTAACAACTAAAGTTCTTGAAATAACTAATCGTAGCAATCGCAATTGATACGAACAAATTGGTTTATCAAAGAATTAAAAGAACGGCAAGGCAACTAGAATCCACCAATCAACCAACCAACCCCAACTAGATTATGAGCTAAAGGTACGATTTTTAGCAATTGATCAAATCACGAATTCGGTTAAATCTCTTTAATCAATTTCTAGGGTTTCGCTTTCTTTCTCAAGCAAAACTAAACTAGCATGCATAACACGATCATGAGATTGTCTCCAATACTCTACTCAATTAATCATAAACAATCTCTTGAATCACAATTAATTGCATCAATTGAAAGAAATCACAACTTGAATAATATTCTCATATAAATTCAATTAGAACGGTAGTTTCATCGATCTCTCGATTCAATAAAACATAAACAATTATTACAAAATTCAATTGATGAAAAATAAGAAATTTAACTCACTAAAGATATAGCTTAAAATCTTCTAGTTGGTGTGGTTGTTGGTTGGTTTCTCCGTTGTCCCACCGCAAGAAGATGCTTAGCCAACAATCATATTGGTGACTATGATTGTTGAGATGGAAGAATTCATCTCTGTGTTTTCTTTTGTGGAATATCATGCTCGCTAGAATTTCGAATGAATGATATGATGCCCTTTGTGGTTTGATATGCTGGTATTTTATAAGATTTTGAGGCGGCTATGGTTAAGTCGGCTATTGGACGCCCGTCCAAAGAAGGTAGACGCCCGTCCCGGTCTTCACAAAATTCATCGAGTCGGGCCGAGTCTTCTTGGACGTCCGTCCTATGTAAAAATGGACGCTCGTCCAGTGAAAATCTCTCTTCTCTGAATCCAATAACTCTTCTGGACGCCAGTAGCAAAATCGATGCCTATTTCCTTGTGATTTTCGCCACCCTCATTTACTAGGCGAGACAGGTGATCAGCCACAATGTTATCACTACCCTTCTTATCTTTGATCTCAAGGTCAAACTCTTGCAAAATTAGAATCCATCTGAGTAACCTTGGTTTTGCATTTGCTTTGTCCATAAGGTAGCGTAGGGCTGCATGGTCTGTCCAAACCACAACTTGAGACCCTAGAAGGTAACTTCTAAACTTGTCGATAGCAAAAATGACGGCTAAGAATTCCTTCTTAGTCGTGGTGTAATTGCATTGAGCCGGGTTCAAGGTGCGGCTCGCATAGTAAATAGGCCTGAACTTTTTGTCAATTCTCTCCGCCTAAAACTGCGCTTCACTGCGTTGTTAGGGCATCGCACATTAATTCAAAAGGCTTAGTCCATCGGTGCGATTAAGATAGGGCACCCATGAGCTTATCCTTTAGGCAATTGAAAGCTTCCTTGCATTTCTCATCAAACAAGAACTCAACATCATCTTTCAAAAGGTTAGATAAGGGCTTGGCGATGGTGGAAAAACCCTGAATAAACCGCCTGTAGAAGCCAACATGACCTAGAAAACCTCGTACCTCTTTCACTATTTTCGGGTACGCCATCTTTCAATGGCCTCTACTTTAGCCTTATCAACCTCGACGATCAAGATCGACACCTTGTGTCCTAGAACAATTCCTTCATCTACTAGAAAATGGCATTTCTCCCGGTTGAGTACTAAATTCTTTTCAAACACACAAGAAGCACAATATCAAGATTTTCCAATATCTCATCAAAGCTATCGCCATAGGCGAGAAGTCATCCATGAAGACTTCCATACATTTCTCCACAAGTCCATCAAAATGGCCAACATGCACCGTTGAAATGTTCTTTGGTGCATTGCATAACCCGAAAGGCATTCTGCGAAAAGCAAAAGTGCACGATGGACACGTAAACGTAGTCTTCTCCTCAGTCATTAGGTCGATGGCTATCCGGAAGTAACCGCATATCCATCGAGGAAACAATAATACTTATGAACACTCGCCTTTCAAAGAAGTGGTCAATGAAAGGTAAGGGAAATGGTCTTTGGCGGTGACTTCATTCAATCTGCGATAATCAATGCGCACTTCAGCAGCGATCACAAGGCGTAAAGCTACTTCTTCCCCCTTTTCATTCTTTTCCACGGTAATACCTCCCTTCTTTGGCACAACTTGAGTGGGGCTAACCCACTCACTGTCGGCGATTGCATAGATGATTCCCATGTCTAACCATTTGATGACTTCTTTCTTGACAACCTCCTGCATGTGCGGATTCAGCCTTCGCTGAGGTTGTCTGACTTTCTTAGCTCCTTTCTCCGTTCGGATTTTATGCATGCACACATCGGGGCTGATTCCTCGGATATCACCCACTTGCCATCCGAACGCGAGGATGTTTTTCTCAAGCACTTTTATCAGCAGTGCTTCTTGTTCGGGCTCGAGTTTTGAAGAGATGATTAAGGGCAACTTCTCACCGTCCTTAAGGAAAATGTACTTAAGGTGTTGCGGAAGCGGTTTAATCTCCAACTCAGTAGGTGGTTGCTCAATACTGGATTTTAACGGGCCACCTTTTTCCTTATGGGCTTGAAGTGGTTGACTGAAGAATACCTCATCTTCCCGAGGCATAACCCCCAAAAGGTACTGGATCACATCATCCATAGGATCCTTCACAAGACTCCGCTTCCTCCTTCTTATGCTTGATCATCTTAATCAACTTTTCATCTTCTAGCTCCTTTGCTAGTGTTCCCAATCATCAACCTCCCAATGAATAGTCTCTCTCCGTAAATCCACTTCGTCCCAACTACCCATCAGGGCTTTCTTCTACAGGGTTAAAGTCTTCCCCGATGCAGACTCTTTGAAATCATCGGTCATCATTTGGGAAATTCCATGTTTCGTGTTCATTGACAGCTTAGTGTGAGCAAGTTGTGAAGACGACTTCGTCGATGACTACGGCCTGTGATGAAACAGAAGATGGTCCACAATCGCCTTGATCTTTAGTGTTTATAGCTTCGAAAACACCTATCTTTGTTAGCTCTTCCGCTTCTTCAGAGTTGGCATCTTCTTCGTCCTCATAAATTGCTTCAACGAACGAGATTTCTTCAATCAAGGTTTTCTCAGGACTTTTCCCTCGTGTGAAGGTAACAGATGTATCATCAGCTCTAAGCGTAATCTGACCCTTACAGAAATCGATGAGGGCGGCAGAAGTGTCCAAAAAGGTCCGGCCTAGAATTAGGGGCATCTCTTTGTCAGGCGGATAGTCTAAGATAACCCAGTCGGTAAGGAAAACCAAGTCTTCAACATGGAGAAGAACATTAGTAACACAACCAAATTTCTTTGAGCGGCTAGATCGGGTCTACCATCTAAAGAGAAATAGGGTGTTCCGCATTCTTTTATCTAAACCGAGCTTTTGCAGGCGCTCAATGGCATCACATTTATAGAGGCCCCGAGTCGCATAAGACGTTTTGGAACATGTGGCCTTCAATCTCACAAGAGATTGAAGGTCTTCCGGGTCACCTCGCTTAGTAGCAACTTTTTGTGAAACCATAGAGCAATCTTCTCTTAAAACTTATTCCGCCATCCCTTGAAGCTTCTTCTTGCTCCCACAAACTTCCTTAAGATACTTAGAGCACTTGGGCATTTCACCAATACCTCACCTAGGGTATACTCACTTTGGTGTCTCGAGCATCCTCCTCACTCCGTCATATTGTGCATCATGATGAGGTATTCTCTTTCTTCTTTGGTGGATAAGGAAGGGCTTTATCATTGTTCATGGCTTGATTTCTTATGGCTTCGTCTTTCCTTATACTTCCATCCGACAAACTTTTCCTCCATCTTCTTTGTCGAAGTGCACAACACCTGAATTTTCCTCATTTCTTTATCATAATAATTTTCATCCTCGAAGAATCATCATCATTAAGCTCCTCCTCACTGCTTTGCTTTCTTCGGTATTTAACTTCGATTGCCCCTCCTCGAACTTATGGTGTCGGGAGGGGCTACTCGCTTCCCGACATCTTTCCGGTCCGCTTTGCTTACCACTTCTTAGAGTGACCTCATTCACTCTTCGTTTCCATACTCCCATGCTTTCCCCACTCTCACCATCATCAAGTCGTTCAAATGTGGCTATCTCCCTTTCATGTCCATGATTGTCCCAGTGAGACAAACTTGAGCAAAGGCTCTTTTGACATCATTCGAGAACGGAGAGAATGATGGGCTAAAGATTTGAACCAACGGTTTGCTTCACCCTTTAGAGCAAACGGGAAGAGTTTTAACTTGACAATCTCAGAATCAATACCAGGATAGTGGCCTGCTTCACAGATTTGAACGAAGGTGGACAAGAAGTCATGAGGATCTTCTTCAAGAAGTGCCATGAAAAGAACTATTCTCGTCCAAACTTCAACCACTCCATTTTTCGGATCGAAGTTCGGTTGCCCCATGTCCGGAGGCGAATAGGTCTATGCCTTCCGTGAAGTCTTGGTCAAGATAGGGGGCATAGGGGTCTTGATTTAATTGGTTTAGCTGGTTTTGACGGAATTGTTGAAATTGATTATTTATCCCAGCTTGTTGATTTTGTTGTTGTTGTATTGCCTGCATCTGTTGAAGGATCAGATTCATTTGGGCTTGAGGATCTGGATTTGGAACTTCGTTAGCCATAATGTCTGGATTAGGGAAGAGCTTTCTCCTGAGAATAGATCGCTCAGGTTCGGGATTAAATGTAAGAGGTCCTTTCTTACTCCTGGTTTGCATAAACCAGAAGAGCAGAACATGAAGAAATCAACCTTAGGGTTGATGAGAACAAATGTAGAGAAGATTAAAGGGTTTAGAGGTTTAGAAAGAGAGAAGAGAGAAGAAGAGAGGTGACAATTTAAGAGATTGAACCGGCGTTCAGTATGAGTGAACGCTGGTTCAGGGGAAATTCTGGAGGTGAACGCTGTTTCAGTCATCGAACTAGCGTTCGAAAGACAAATCGGGGGCGGGACGGGTGTTCAGAAAGTTTCTTTTATTTTTTTTAATTTTAATTTTATTATTATTTTTTATTTATTTAGAAAAGATATAGAAACAGAAACAAGAAAAGAAACCTACCTACGAAAAATTTAAAACAGGAAAAAAAAACACTAAGACGACGAAAAAAAAAACGTGTTGAAATCTTCTGGGGCCAAAATGGAAGGGAAAACAGCAGATTTTGACCTCTAAAATGGTGTCAAACGGACTCCGGCCGTTCACCACGTCATCGGCGTCGGAACGAGCTTTCCGAATTGGGGTCCTGCACGCCAAACGGACACTCGAGCCGAAAGTTATGGCCAGAATACTACACCGATACAAAAAACTGCACTACGAAGAATCCGACAACCGTTACCGACTCCCCGGCAACGGCGCCAAAAACTTGTTCGGTAAAAACTAGTTTTAAATTTATAAACCGAAACACCCCAAGTATAAGGCTTGTAGTAAAGGGTGTTAACGGGTCGCCCTAAGAAGTCGAATGTTTATCGGATTAAGATGCGCTTATTATATCGATTATGTCACAAATTATTATCTAAAACTAAGGTTTATATTAATTGTAAAATAGAAACGAAGAGCAGTGACTAAAATATCAGAAAACAGAAAAATTCAACACTGGACGGCCGTTCACTGAGGGTGGACGAGCGTCCGGTGACGTGCTGGAAAACAGAAATATGTAGAAAACAGCTGGTAACAACTAAAGTTCTTGAAATAACTAATCGTAACAATCGCAATTGATACGAACAAATTGGTTTATCAAAGAATTAAAAGAACGGCAAGGCAACTAGAATCCACCAATCAACCAACCAACCCCAACTAGATTATGAGCTAAAGGTACGATTTTTAGAAATGATCAAATCATGAATTCGGTTAAATCTCTTTAATCAATTTCTAGGGTTTCGTTTTCTTTCTCAAGCAAAACTAAACTAGCATGCATAACACGATCATGAGATTGTCTCCAATACTCTACTCAATTAATCATAAACAATCTCTTGAATCACAATTAATTGCATCAATTGAAAGAAATCACAACTTGAATAATATTCTCATATAAATTCAATTAGAACGGTAGTTTCATCGATCTCTCGATTCAATAAAACATAAACAATTATTACAAAATTCAATTGATGAAAAACAGTAAATTTAACTCACTAAAGATATAGCTTAAAATCTTCTAGTTGGTGTGGTTGTTGGTTGGTTTCCTCCGTTGTCCCACCACAAGATGCTTAGCCAACAATCATATTGGTGACCATGATTGTTGAGATGGAAGAATTCATCTCTGTGTTTTCTCTTTGTGGAATATCGCGTCGCTAGAATTTCGAATGAATGATATGATGCCCTTTAGGGTTTGATATGCGCTGGTATTTATAAGATTTTGAGGCGGCTAGGGTTAAGTCGGCGATTGGACGCCCGTCCAGCAAGGTAGACGCCCGTCCAGTCTTCACAAAATTCATCGAGTCGGGCCGAGTCTTCTTGGACGTCCATCCTATGTAAAAATGGACGCTCGTCCAGTGAAAATCTCTCTTCTCTGAATCCAATAACTCTTCTGGATGCCAGTTCAGCCTTTCAAACGCCCGTCCAGATGGACGGGCCTTCAAACGCTCGTTCAGCCATCAATGTGTCTTCATGCCAATCTCAATTTTGTATCTTTTTCTTGCCATTAAATCTTCAAGTAAACTTCTTTTAAGCTCATTCTCATGCATGCAAGCATACCTACAAGATGGTAAACACGAGCAAAGTGTAAAATCGTACATAAACACATAAAAAACACATACACAACTCGATTTTGCACTTTTAAACATTTCGAACTTCATTATCTCAATATTTCAATTAAACTCCTACTTTTCTATAAAAAGTAATAAAATACGAAGAATATTGTTACGGAATAAAGCGATAAAAACCATAAAATTCACCGTTAACAAGTGTCAAAGCATGACAATCCACACCGTGATGCCATGTAGACTCTGGTCCTAAGGATAATTACACAACCGTCATATAGTGTGACACTTATCCGTGTAAGTGGGTCAGTCTAACGTACGCATTCTCTAATACACGTCCACGTACAGTCCACGTGTCTCTACACTTCGATAGACGAGATCTATCCCTGCCCTTAAAGACAGAAGACATCTAATACGTGCTAGGCTGTTTATACTATCAATGCCCTGTTTAATAATACATCAGCCTAGAGACATTTAAGTATCAAACTATTAAAGTGATTAGAGACATCAACCATAATCGACTATCATGGTTTCTCTATCACAGTTTAATACTAAGGACGTTATCATATAACAATTCATAATTGGTTCTTTAAAAGAACATATATATGACAACAGAAAAGCCAATTAATCTATGTATAAACATAAAGAAATTAGAAATGATCCGACCCGGTCGGATCCGGTCCAACCCGATTGGGTTTAGGACACTATTTCAACAGGATATGCCTACATTCAAAATCATACTCGGTTTTGCCCTCAAGGGGTGAGAAGAAGGTCTACCGGGAGACAACACACCGAAAAGAATCCCACCACATAAAGATGATAAACAAGACACTCTCTTCTAAACCTCCAATGTGTGGAGAAGGCAAGTAAACACTCAAGCCAGGAGGCTGCCCGAGTAGAGCTCGATGGGATATTTGGTCGGAAGTTGGACGACCTGTCATTCAAGTCGCCGTTCTCATAGTAGATCATAAATTATCCATGACCAGAAAAGTTTAAAGTGCCCAAACTGGAGCCCTACGATGGCACTAAGGACCCTCAATATCACCTCTTCCAATATTTGACACCTATGAACCTGGACTGTGTACCGGACGAGATGAAGTGCAAAGCCTTTCCAGCTCTACTCACGGGTAGGGCCCGGGAGTGGTTCAAGAAGTTACCCCCGCTTTCGATCTCCAACTTTGAAATGTTGGCTAAGAAGCTCTTGCAATCCTTCGTCATGGCTAAGTCATTTCAAAGGAACACTACATACCTCCTCACTATCAAGCAAATAAGGGAAGAGACTGTATTGCAATATCTGAAGAGATTTAATGAAGAATCAAGGCAGGCCCGGAACGCGGAGGAGCACCTCCTGATTACCTCTTTTGTGGCAGGACTACGAGAAGGTCGGTTATATGCTATGTTAAATAGCATACTTCCCAAGTCTATGGAGGAATGTATGGAGAAAGCTTACAAGCATTGTCAGGGAGAAAAGGCTTATAGGCTGAAGAGAGACTTAGAAAAATGTGACACCAAAAAGGAGAAGGCAGATGACAAATCTGACTTAAAGCGTAAGTCAGTTTGGTATCGAGTAGCTACACCTGTATCTGATCCACTGGGAAAGAAAGGTGTTCTTCAAGAAAGGGACTTCATCCCTTTAAATAGATTACATGAGCAGGTTCTTGCGGTGATAGAAAGGAAAGGCATAGCCTGAGTTCCGCCTCCTATGAGGGGTCCTCATGAAAAGATAGATCAACCCAAGTATTACAAATACCACAAAGATATCGAACATGACTATGAGCAGTGCCGAGATCTGCAAAAAGACATAGACGCAGCTGTCATGGATGAAAAACTGGATGTGGTCATCGACCGATCTCAGAACTCAGACCTTAAAGGGCGAAGAGAGTTTAGAAGAAGGGGTTATAATCAAGATCATGACCGTCGAGATGAGCATCAACGCGTGAGGGATCCCTCTCCAGACCCTGAGGGGTGGATGGATAACTGACCCATCAACACTATTAATACGATCTTAGGAGGCCCGAGCAACAACGCCCGAACTAAGGACAAGGTCAGTGGCAGGACTGCCGCCCCCTCCGACACCAGTAAAAGACAAAGACTCTCTACAGAGGTAACTTATGGTCCTGGTGACTCCCTGCCTTTAGTGACTAATAATGAAGGATTATTTATCGAAGTTGTGATAAATAAACACATGGTAAAGCGTATCTGTGTTGATCACGGGAAGTGCGATCAAAGTGCTATATTACAACGTCTTCCGGTCCATGAAGTTAAAGGACACCGAGCTTACGCGTGTATCGGCTCCATTGTTTGGATTCACGGACCACCGGGTTCATCATATAGGCACAAACGGACAACCGAAAGGCCTTAAGCAAGGAATCAAAAATCACACCGTTATGTACTCTATGGGTACCAAAAAGTACTGAAAAACGTTTGCAATCTTCTTTGAAGTAACAATGTGATATCGACCAGAAAGTTAAATAGGACACGTCGGTGCAAACGGCATGCGAAATGGACACCCGAATGGCCTTGTACAAGGAATCAAAAATCACACCGTTAAGTACTCTATAGGTACACAAAAAAGTACGAAAAAAGTTTGTAATTTTCTTTGAAGTACTGATGTGATATCGACCAGAATGATAAATAAGGCACGCCGGCTCAAACGGCAAGCAAAACGGAGGCTCGATTCCGGTAGCTTAAGCTTATAAGCCATCGGTCCAACTCTTTCCAGAATCTCAAACGATCCAACATACCTCGGACTTAACTTCCCCTTTTGCCCAAAACGTTTCACTCCCTTCATTGGTGAAGCTCGTAGATAAACTCTTTCGCAAACTTCAAACTCAAGAGGTCTTCTTCTAACATCTGCCCAACTCTTCTGTCTATCTTGTGCCGCTTTCAGATTCTTCTTAATTAATTGAACTCTTTCTTTAGCTTGCTCAACTAACTCTGATCCGGTGACTTGTCTCTCCCCGACTTCATCCCAAAACAGCGGCGTTCTGCATCTTCTTCCATACAAAGTTTCAAACGGTGGCATGCCTATTCTTGCGTGGTAACTGTTGTTGTAGGCAAACTCCGCTACGGGTAGGTAATCATCCCATGATCCGTATTGTGGAACCTCAAGAATAATTAAATAGTTGGTTTATTTAATGAATATGCGAAATATTATTTATTCGGTAAATAATATGTAAAATAGAAAAGACATTTTATATTATTCCGTTGCAGTATATGGCGCCACATGTGTAGAAAATTGGGATAAGAAATCTTCCTGAATTATATCACATGTGTAATTAATTATTTATTTATTAAATAATTAATGGATAAGTGTGTTTCATGTATCAATGTTGAAGAAGTGTCTGACGAAGAATGATGTTGAAACCACAGTTGATCCGGAAATTCTTCAAGACAACCTCGCTTACGATGAGAAACCGATCAAGGTTTTGGACCGGAAGGAAAAGATGATCAAGAGACGGTTGACCCCTTTGGTTTTGGTAAAATGGAGCAATCATTCACCGGATGAAGCCACTTGGGAAGTTGAGGATGATATGATCAGCGAGTTCCCGGAGTTTTTGGATTTACCAGGTATGTTATAGTTTCGAGGACGAAACTCCTCTTAAGGAGGGATGAATGTAATATTCCGATTTTCGAGAAAGGGCAGACGTGTCATTTTGCAAAAACGAAATATTATTATTTCTTTTCTTTTATTGGAGTTAAGTTATGTGGCAAATATATATATATATATATATATATATATATATATATATATATATATATATATGTTTTTAAATTTATGTATATATAAATTTGGGAAAATCTGATTTAATGGTAATCAAAGGGTAATTAAGGAAAAAGGGGAATAATTAGGAAATTGTATTTAAGGAAAAATATAATCAGTTATTTCCATAACCTAATTAAGTTTCATAAAAATTTATACGCTCTCTCTTTTCACGTTGGTGAGGTGAAGAAAGAGGTTGAGAGAGTTCTTCAAAAATTCTAAAGCGTTACCAAACCGTTTTCAGATCAGACTAGGGATTTGGAATCGTCGTGAGAAGGACATCGTTTGGATATCAAGCTTTTGGGAGTTGCTGCAGTCTTTTCGAGATCTTGGAATTTGGATTTGCTTGCAAACACGTAAGAGACTCTTCCTATGATTTTGATTATGGTTTATAAGGTTTAGATCGATGTTTTAAGACGTTCAGGTGCTAAAAATTGTGTCTTTTCGTTGATCAAGGATCGTAGATGTATTGGTATGATACATATTTGTTTTCTATATTCTTCTGAGTTTAATACACTGTTAATTGTGTTGAAAACGGATTAGAAATCGTTAAGTGGCTGAAAATCGAGTTTAGGGTTCAGGCTAAATGCGCACGCATTCTTGTTACAGGATGTTCTGGTTTTTAGTCTGTAGGTCGAATGCGCACGCATTGTAGGCAATGCACACGCATTCATGATTCAGGTTGTAGGAGTCTTCTGGTTACAGGTGCAATGCGCACGCATTCATCAGAATGCGCACGCATTGTTGATTCAGGTTGTTTCAGGATGCTCACGCTCGTGCAATGCGCACGTATTGGCTGAACAGAGACTTCCAGCAAGTTTCTGGTCAGTGAATATGCACGCATTGGACCCAGTTTTGGGGAAAATTATGTTTAAGCTATGTGTTGAGTTTTAAACCTTGATTTATGATCTAATAACATTGTATAAACATGAACAAGCCTGGACTGAGCTTTTGATTCGTTTAGTTTCGGCACCGAATGTACTCTTAAAGGGAGTTGAAGTTCGGATCCGTCGGAAGAGCATGAGAGGCTTGTGGCTTTGATGAGTTAGTATTCATCAATATGCTGTAGTTCTTGGCGCACTTGTGCATGTCTCAGTGGTGCAGGAAGAGAGTAGTATGTGTGAGGAGATTATTTGAAAACACTTAGGTGGCTAGTTAACAATTTAATAACCACGTGCTTGACTAGTAAAAGATTAAACATCATGTCACTCTTGGATAGACACCAGACAATATCGTGATGTGTGTGCTTTCCTGAAGGTGGATAACTCCGTAGGGTTTACAAGACCCTAAGTGCGTAGTGCCATTGAGTGCGGATGTAACATAGATAAGTTAGGCTATAAACGTTTAGTCATAACATGTTGATGGAAATGATGTGAACCCTAGATTGAGTCGGTCACACAAAAATATAAAAAATAAATAAATATCTTTTCCTTATAAATTGTAATTGATGTCATAACTTCTCTTTTATTAAGTGCGTTGTCTTCTACGCCAAATCGACGTTTTACATGTGTTTGGGGTGAGGTAAGATGAACACGTTGATCACGTTTTGAGGAAGATTCCGATGACGACGTTTGAGGACGCCTCATTGAAGCTCTACATTTTTTTATTGTTCTTTCATATGATTCCTTAGACTATGCTTTCTTTTGGATCTTTTGGAGTTGCTTTTTTGTCCTTTGAGACTTGTAGTTCTTTTATTTCTTTGGGAATTTCGTACGTTTGGATTTCAGTATTTTCGTTTGAATGTAATAAATGTTACATTTCCATCTTTTGATTTTGTTTTATTTTTGGATGTTTGAAAAATTATACCCAGTCTTTTCTTCATTTTTTTAACTCGATACGACGTAGTAGAGAACTTTACGTATAAAGTGGAATTTATTTTATTTTATACGTCTTGACGAACGCTCTTTCCTGATAAGGACTTCGGTCTTAACAGGCGTTACATAAGATATCAAAGGAAAGGAAAATAATGTGTAAAGACAATTATATTGCTGAAAAGTTCCTTTGGATTGGGTACTCAACTTGGTATTTAACATCTGTTTACACGATGTAGGAGCATTGACGAATTAAAAAAAAAAAAAAAAGATTAGGCTAAATAACTAGATGTCATTTCTTAGAGACATAAGCATAATATTGAGCCATAGGAACAACAAAAGCGATCACCAATAAACCACCAACAACAAGGGTGAACTGTCCTCTTTTCTCCTCTGTCTCTTCCCTTGATTTGAAATTTGCTTCTTTTTTAATTTCATTGAACTTGGGACCGCCAGGATCTGGGAGTCCGTCAATGGCAGCAACTAAACGTTTGGCGGTGCTCGACACTGCTTCATTGTACTTCTCTTCTGTTGCTAGGACTACACAAAGGAGAAACGGAAAATAACATCATTTAGAACAACAACAAAAGCCTGTTAGAATCTTATAGAAGATTTCAATATACCGGCTCTGTTCTCAAATCCAAGATACAGGCATTGGAACTCCTTATACTTACTGATATCAGCACGGGGTCAGTAGGATATGGCATTCACTTAAGAAACTTGAACATTAGCATTTTCGGATATCAAATGGTACAAGCAAGATTAGTGACACAACAATCAATGTTTCAAGCGGCTAAGGAAACTGAAGACATTCAGATCGAAAGATGTATGAAAATAGAAGAGAACATAAAATCTATCACACCTGGTAGATTTTCGGATACAGTGGAATCAAGAACAGTGTCACCAACAGCTTTAACAAAGTCTGGGCCTCCTGTAATTGCCCCTTCCTTTTGGCTAGTTACAAGCACCACTATCCCTTTGTTATTGCCTTCCTCAACAGAGGGATACCAACGTTCTAAAACTTGATCGGCGTATTCAAAAGCATCTGCTTTACTCTACCACACATTAAAACACAAGCTTAGAAAACATCCCTTGCAAAAAAAACGAACAAATTTTCTTTCCTATTGCATTAGCCTAAGGTTTTCCATCATGGTATACCATTTCATATGAAGTTACACTACTTTTAAGCTTCTATAAAGCTGTTTAGTTGCTCCATTAAAGTTAAATGAAGTGATTTATCACAAAGCTCTGATGTAAACAAAGTTGAATTTAATTTAGTTCAGTGAATCAATGATCACTTCTTCAATTGAAGAAGTTTTCTCTGTTTTTCATTCTGAGTATTTTACTTCAATTCTTGAAGTATTCTGCAAATTTCCACAATATGAATATCCACACACCATAATAGTATAATACCTAAAACTAAATACCACAGAGACCAAGATATCAGCTATATGTATGGACTCCTCTGTCTGTTGCTCCCAATTGTACAATATTCATCCACCGATCTATAGACTATACTATAGTCTATAGACTATACTATAGTCTATACATACATATAAGGGGGGAAACGATCGATGAGGCAAAAGGGGAACTAAAAAAAAGGGGCAAGAAATTAGAGAACATACTGTAAGTTTGCGGACAGTAATGAAGTTAATATGGTACCCCTTTCTTGATTCAAGATCAGACAACAACTGCTTCAAATCGGATTTAGTAACCTTGCTTAGCACACCGGCATCATCAACTACATAAGAATCTTTTGATGGAACTTCACTTAGTACATCGAATTCAGATGCCAATGCAGGTTGAAGTGGTTGTAAAGGAAAATAATTCAGTGCTAGGGAAATGGAAAGAGCTGCAAGACCATGATTAACATGAGAAAACCAGCTTCCGGGGGATGGTACTGCCGATTGATTCGTGTGCTTTTTGAGAGTACAACAAATGGGTTTTATCAGAAAATGTGAGCTGCTTGGTTTGGATTGGATCTTGGAGTTTTTGAGGTTGAACGATGGGTATAAAGGGTGGGGGGAGAGGATGGTTTCCATGAGATAGGCGAAACGACAAAATATCAGAAATGGTAGGAAACTAAACGAGGAAGAAGGTTTGAACGTTGTGGATTTTTTTTTTTTTGTTGTTTTATTATTATTATTATTATTTTTTTTTTTTTTGTGGAAAGATATATACTTTTTTCTTTTGGGTGGTTTGGATTCTTTGGATGTGATGGGTTTTGGATTTCTTTTATTTACTAATGGATAACGTATCTCAAATTATTAACAATAGAAAAAGTTTCTCTAAAAAAAAAGAAACAATAGAAAGTTTTTTTTCTTCAAATTTTTTATTAAGATGAAATGGATTTCATTAAAAATAACGGTGATTAGCGCAAATTATCTTTATCTTTGGAGGGATGGCAAAAGAGGGACGGTTGAAAAGTTTATGGTTACGGATTACTTGTTGTCTCCAAAAGTTTAGCAAAATGACCCATATTACCATAAAGGTCATTGAATACTTTTTACCCTTACTGACCCAATTAAAAATGCTACCGCCGGTGACTTACCCTCCTCGAATCCTACCGCCGCCACCCCAACCTAATCTATCAATTTTCCCGCCCAAATCGCCTCCAATTTACTCCCTCTCTCAACCCGACCCGTATTCCCATTTCCCCCAATTTTAACACTCGATTGGCGACCACACGCCCTCCGTTAATATCGTTAAACCTCCCATTTTCATAGCCTCCATCGTGGACTGGATTAGAAATGAAGTTGAAGATGAGTTCGTGTATAAGAAAGTCAAGTGAAGCTCCATTGTCGATTGGATAAGAAGTCAAGTTGAAGCCGAGTTCGTGTATCGGTTGAAGAGGTGAACGAATCCGAATCCTCCAAAATCCGTCCACGGGTATGTCTTCTTTTATTAGTTTTTAGGATTATTGATGTAGATGTTAGTATTGTAAGTAATGAAGTGGGGAAGAAGATGCATTGAAAGTAATTGAGAAGCTAAAATTAGGATGTTGGCTTGTACAAACTTCCTACTTTGACTAACTTTGTTAGACATTTGTTGTTTCCCATATTGCTATTCTTCAACCACACCAGTCCCTGCTATTCTTACACCCTCGTTGTTGGTTTATACAAAAACAAGTTTGAAGTTGTTATCCCTCTGTTGTTTGTTTTTGCCCGTAATGATTGTATTGAATGGATTTTTGCAGGACATTTTTTGATTCGTCATGGTTAGGATATGCAAAGTTTCGATATTTGTATGTTATCCTATTGAGTTTGAGAAGAATGTCGTTGGTGATTGGGTTTGGAAGTATGTAGGAGATGAAAAGGAACAAGTGACCAAGCTTGTAAGCTTGAAAATAACAGTTCCATATAACGAATTGTATGAGATGGTGAAAGTAGATTTGAAAATTGATACAGGGTTGAACGATTTTGAAATGAAAGTCATGGCTCCTATTAGTAAAGCTTCACCAATGGTAATTGATTGTGATAAGGTTGTGGCATCGTTCTTAAGTGGTTGTGATCCAAAGAAAGATGTGATATTGGTAAGTTTGAAAGCAAAGGAAAACGGAACACAATTTGAGGGAGAAACAAGTGTTCAAATGGAGGAACATGATTTTGGAACCCAAGAAACAAGTGTTCAAATGGATGTTGGTGTAAACGATGCGGTAAATGAGAGATTTGATGGAATCGGGATCGATGAATATTTTGAGAGTAGAGAAACTGTTCCTGTTCATCACTGTTAAGATAGTTTCCTATTGTCCTTGGGTGCGGATGCAATTTTAGTACCTCAAGACCCCCTGAACGATGCCCAAAATGAGGAATCATTGAATGGTGGCCCCCAGAATGTGGATTCGTTGAATGGTGGCCCCCAGAATGTGGATTCGTTGAATGGTGGTGTCTTGAATGCACCGGAACCCGAAAGAGGTTTAGAAGGCATTGGTTTCATCATGGAAGGTTTAGATATTGTGAGCATTCCAGAAGAGGTAGACATACAAGTCAACGAATTGTTCAAAGCGAAAAAGTTTTTGGTGTATAAGGTTGAGTGGTTGGCTGTGAAGCATCATTTTTATTTTAAACTGGTAAAGTCCACCAAAAGCCTTTATGTAGTGTCGTGTGAAGCGGAGGGATGCAAATGGCGGTTGCGAGCAACCAAACCTCCTAATAGTAGACGGTTTAAAGTTACACAGTATAAATTTGAGCATACTTGCCAACCTATTATTGGTAGAAAAGAGCACATGCATGCTTCATACAAGCTAGTTGGCAGATATTTATGTTCGAGGTTTAAAGATGGCTACCGTACCAATGCACCGAGGGATTTAAGGGTAGACTTTTTCGAAAAATTTAGGTATGAGATAACTTATGACAAGGCTCACGATGCCAGGGCATATGCTGATGCAATCATCCGGGGACAACAAAAAAAAGTTATGGAAAATTACCCAAGTATTGTCTTCGGTTGGAGTTGGCAAACCCGGGTACTTTGACGGATATTAAACTAAACCAAACGATGAGTTCTTATATTTTTTTATGGCACTCGGTCCAAGCATTGAGGGGTTTAATGTGATGCATAAGGTCGTTTCTGTGGACGGGACGCATTTGAAAACGGGTTACAAAGGTGTTCTACTTGTGGCAACGTGTCAAGATGGAAATAGAAATCTATTTCCAATAGCATGGGGTGTTGCTGACGTTGAGGATACGGAATCGTGGCAATGGTTCTTCGAAAGGCTGAAAATGATTACAGGTGACACCGATGATGTAGCAATACTTTCGATCGCCATGATGCTATAAAAGCGAGGATTTGAGAATGTGTACGTGAATGCGCATCAAGGGTATTGTACCTATCACATGCAAAAGAATTTGAGGACTCGTTATCCAAAATTGAAAATCTCAAGGCCTTTTAGGGATGCTGAGTTGGCTTATACTGAAGGAGAGTTCAAGATTTGCTACGAAAAACTATGCGGATTGGATTCGGATATAAAGAAATACTTGAATGAATCAACGTTCCCTTACTGGTCTAGATGTCACTCTAAGGCTTGTCGGTACAATATAATGACAACAAATCATGCCAAGTCTGTGAATAGTAAGTTTAAGCGTGCTCGGGAATTTTCGGTAGTTGGGCTAATTGAACATATCCGGGGTGAAATGCAAAAGTGATTTGCTGCAAGAAATACAACTTCTACAAAATGGGGTGCCCCTGTCACTCCCGAGGTGGAGAAGATAATAAAAGGACACTACAAAAAGGTAACTCGGTATAGTGTTTTTCCTATTGTTGACAATAGCAAGTACGAGGTGTTTGATACGATAACCCAAGTGTGTTACGTTGTTCGGTTGGATGCACGGAACTGTGATTGTAAGTATTTTGATGTACACAAGTATCCATGTGTGCATTCCGTTACTGTGGGAAAGCACATTGGGAAGCATGCGTATGAGTATACATCTCCTTATTATAGCACCGAGTATTGGAGGAAAGCTTATGCTCAATGTGTGAATCCTTTCCGAACTCAAATGGATTGTGAATATCCTGAAGACGTGCTGAGCAAAGTGGTTTTGCCACCGACACGCGATAGGGGACAAGCTGGACGTCCATCAAAAAAGAGAAAAGCCTCTGCCGGAGACGCGCCTGTAGGTCGACAAAAAAAAGAGAAAAGCACCTGCAGGAGACGGGCCTAGAAGGACTGTACAATGTAGTAAATGCAAGGGATATGGGCCTAGAAGGACTGTACAATCGAACCTCGAACTAACATCTTATTATGTGTTATCAACCCAGATCACAGTAATCGCCTTGATCGAACCTCGATCTAACATCTTATTATGTGTTATCAACCCTGATCACAGTAATCGCCTCGATCGAACCTCGAACTAATATCTTATTATGTGTTATCAACCCTGATCACAGTAATCGCCTTGATCGAACCTCGAACTAACATCTTATTATGTGTTATCAACCCTGATCACAGTAATCGCCTTGATCGAACCTCGATCTAACATCTTATTATGTGTTATCAACCACGATCACATGAATCGCCTTGATCGAACCTCGATCTAACATCTTATTATGTGTTATCAACCCCGATCACGATGTCGCCTTGATCGAACCTCCAACGAACATCTTATTATGTGTTATCAACCCTGATCACAGTAATCACCTTGATCGAACCTCGATCCAACATCTTATTATGTGTTATAAACCCTGATCACAAGAATCGCTTTGATCGAACCTCGATCTAACATCTTATTATGTGTTATCAACCACGATCACAGAATCGCCTTGATCGAACCTCGAACTAACATCTTATTATGTGTTATCAACCCCGATCACATGAATCGCCTTGATCGAACCTCGATCTAACATCTTATTATGTGTTATCAACCCTGATCACAGTAATCGCCTTGATCGAACCTCGATCTAACATCTTATTATGTGTTATCAACCCTGATCAAAGTAATCGCCTTGATCGAACCTCGAACTAACATCTTATTATGTGTTATCAACCCTGATCACAGTAATCGCCTTGATCGAACCTCGATCCAACATCTTATTATGTGTTATAAACCCTGATCACAGTAATCGCTTTGATCGAGCCTCGATCTAACATATTATTATGTGTTATCAACCCTGATCACAGTAATCGCCTTGATCGAACCTCGATCTAACATCTTATTATGAGTTATCAACCCTGATCATAGTAATCGCCTTGATCGAACCTCGGACTAACATCTTATTATGTGTTATCAACCCTGATCACAGTAATTGCCTTGATCGAACCTCGATCTAACATCTTATTATGTGTTATCAACCCTGATCACAATAATCGCCTTGATCGAACCTCGATCTAACATCTTATTATGTGTTATCAACCCTGATCACAATAATCGCCTTGATCGAACCTCGATCTAACATCTTATTATGTGTTATAAACCCTGATCATAGTAATCGCCTTGATCGAACCTCGATCTAACATCTTATTATGTGTTATAAACCCTGATCATAGTAATCGCCTTGATCGAACCTCGATCTAACATCTTATTATGTGTTATCAACCCTGATCACAGTAATCGCCTTGATCGAACCTCGATCTAACATCTTATTATGTGTTATCAACCCTTATCACAGTAATCGCCTTGATCGAACCTTGATCTAACATCTTATTATGACTTGATCTAACCCTCGATCATAGTAATCTCCATGATCGAACCTCGATCTAACATCTTATTATGCCTTGATCGAACCTCGATCTTATATTTACGCTATACTACGTCGTATTATCCCTTCATATATAAAGCAAGCATCCCCCACCCTAAACCCTAAAATTCATTCACTTAGGGCCTCTCAACAGCAACAGCAACGGTGCCTCTCCTCTCCTCTTAACAGGGCCTCTCATCGGGCTTGAATCAGGCGGCGTCGCACTCTGGCTTCCACCCATTCATCGGGCTTGAATCAGTCATTCACTCAGGGCCTCTCAACAGCAACAGCAACGGTGCCTCTCCTCTCCTCTCAACAGGGCCTCTCATCGGGCTTGAATCAGGCGGCGTCGCACTCCGGCTTCCACCCATTCATCGGGCTTGAATCAGCGTCTTATCGAGCTTGTTTCAAGTAATTTCTTCTTCTACGGCGGCGCACTTTAGGTAACTTTTTGTTTTTGTTTTCAAAGCACAATTCACAGGTTTTAGATTGGAAAAGAATCGGAACCTTAATTTAGGAACTAAAGAGTAAATAATGTGTAAACTGAAATGGAGTCTTCAATCCACTGGGTTATTTGTAGTGTGTCCAGCTTTTGATTGGAAAAGAATCGGAACCTTAATTTGCTATTAATTGGGCTGAGGCATGCTTCTCGTCGGAAAGTAAACCTCAATGCTTATGACATATTCTGTCTCTCAATTCAAACTAGTTGTAAGTGTTGTGAACATTTTGGATGTTGTGCTTGTTGAAATCTTAGGGAATTACATTGTAAGGTTAGTACACTTTTGGAAATTCAACTAAAACTGCATGGTTAAGCTTATATTATATACTATTGAGTGTGCATTTAATATTTCTCTCGCTTTGGTTGCTTGATCAATTGCTTGCCATCATTATATTGAATGAGGTATGGAATTCCAACCATTATGTGGTTTTAGAAGTAATCCTCAAGTATAATGAATCAAAGGGTACGACTTTTCAATTTTTTTGACACAAGGATGGCATTGCTTTTGAGTTCTTTTTATGTGACTTGATGTTGTGGTTTTACTTCCCAAATGTGGAGAGTAAAGCATTGGAAGAGGAAATTTTTTTAGTAAAAGGAATTCACCACGGAAAGTACCTTTCTTGCATCTCAAGTTGATGAGTTGTCTGTTGAAATAGTGTTCTAAACCCAATCGGGTTGGACCGGATCCGACCGGGTCAGATCATTTCTACTATTTCTTTGTGTTTATACATATATTAAATGGCTTTTATGTTGTCATATATATGTTCTTTTAAAGAACCAATTATGAATTGTTATATGATAACGTCCTTAGTATTAAACTGTGATGGAGAAACCATGATAGGCGATTATGGTTGATGAGATCTCTAATCACTTTAATAAGTTTGATACTTAAATGTCTCTAGGCTGATGTACTATTAAACAGGGCATTGATAGTATAAACAGACTAGAACGTATTAGATGTCTTCGTCTTTAAGGGCGTTGATAGATCTCGCTCTATCGAAGTGTAGAGACACTTGGGTATGACGTGGACGCGTGTATTAGAGAATGCGTGACGTTAGGATCGACCCCACTTACACGGATAAGTGTCACACTATGTGATGGTTGTGTAATTATCCTTTTGACCGAGTCTTCATGGCATCACGGTGTGGATTGTCATGCTTTGACACTATTGAGGTTTCCCACAGCCACGGGCGATCATGCGGTAGTGATTGGGTATGATCATCAAGCATCGCGGAGTATACATGATTGGTCGTCCGGGAATCGCGTATCCTATGATTGGGATCGAATATCCGAAATGGCCTTCTTATAAGAATGTCTTACTCTCGTGAATCTTTGCAAAGTGGGAGTAAACGATTTACTTCGAGAGAGCATGATATCCGTTTATAAGATACGGTCGTTGATGTTTTGACACTCGACTAACGACCGTATGGATATTATTACAAATGATAGGATTGTAAGTTACACGTAAATCGCTTTCACATCAAAGGTAGTAGTCATTGCATTTGAATCTTCCGATGATTGTGGTCACGGTGTTTTGCTGTGCGCTATCCTGTGATCGTTAGTATGAAGGGCATTTTCGTAATTTGCACTTTGTGTCTACGGCCAACGTATTCGAAGCCTATCGGGTCACACACATAAGAACATCTAGCCGGATTAAAATGTGGTTATAGATGATAACCAAATAAGGAAAGTTTATCTCGAGACTATAAAGGTTATAGTGGTAAATTAATATGGTGGTATTTATTTATTATGAATAAATTAAATACAAGATATTAATAATATTATATTAATTAAAGAATATTCCGGAAGCCAATTTATGGCTAAAGGTGGCGCAACTTATTAGTGTATAAGATACACTTGGATTGTGCAATTTAATTAATGGTATTACCTATTATTAATATTAGATATTAATAAATAAAATAATATATATATATATATATATATATATATATATATAGTAGTTGGGTTCCTCTACATACCATACTATCCATACATACCTACATACCGCATCCGATCACTATTTTAGTGCACACAGTGCTATTGTTTGAGTGCACACTAGTTATTGTATAAAATCTGTTATTGTTTATTATATAAAATGTTAGAAAACTAGCAGTGCAAACAATAATTGTATGCACTAAAATAATGATCGATGCACTATTTTAGTAGTAAAATACGGTAAGTATGGATCAATAGTATGTATATGAACCCATTTCTATATATATATATATATATATATATATATATATATATATATATATATATTGAATGCATGCGTGTGTGTACATTGAATGCAAATTGGATTTGCATTATATTTGGTATATATATTAATAGATTTATATGTGTTATATATATGTGATATATACACATGTGTAAATTGATTTATGGTAATATAATAAAAGATAAATATTGTCAATATAAGATATTGACAATATCTTGAAATATTCAATATGAGATATTGACAATATCCTGTATTTATTTAATATAAGATATTATAATAAATGAGATAAATCAATCTAATATATTTTCCTTATTTTATTGGAAAAATGTTTTCTTCTCCACTCCACACTAGATGGGGCGCCCCAACCACTATAAATAAGAGGTGGGTGTCAAGCTCTTTTATGCATCACAATTCCAAGAACTAATAGTTCTTGTGTAAAATAGAGCATCCTATGGAGAGTTGGAGAGAGGGAAAAGGGCGGGGCCTCTAGCAACCGGAGTTTTCCAATAGCAATCCATGATGGGATTCCGGTGGGCTGTTCGTGTGGACTAATGCGGTAGAGGCCGAACGCTTGGCGGCTCTATGCAGAACTACTCTCCTTAGACGGTCAAAGCGTCGATCTTATAGATCGACCAAGGTAACCACCGTCTCATCGCTTGTTTGTTTATTGCTTAAACGAAGTCGATCTTGGGTCGATAGGATATAAATTTTGAATTCATTGCTGCGTTCGCCAGATTTCCTAACGAGTGGTATCGAGAGAGCTTGAGCTTAAGCAATAAGCATGTTATTATGCGCGTAGTTAATTTTATCGCTTAAATCACGTAATTAAAAGATGAAAGATTTTTGATTTGCAAAATTGATACATGAAAAGAAAAAAAAGAGATCGGGTGGTGCTCGACCGATCAAGGGGCGGCACCACCACCGCGGCGGTTGGTTGCGGCGGCGGCAAAGAGGCAACTCGCCGCCGTAGTCGGTTGACCGTCAATGCTTTGGCGGATCTCCAAATTTTTGTTTTGTGTATTTTGTGATTCAATATGGTTCATAGTTGTGATTAAAATCTCATTTGTTTAGTTGTGTCATGCGCTAACCAATGATTCAAATAGTTTGGGCCATCGGGATGCCACACTGGCATTAAAATAATAATGTCTTTCCAAACTT
The DNA here is from genome assembly GCA_026214975.1 of Gentiana macrophylla. Lineage (NCBI taxonomy): Eukaryota > Viridiplantae > Streptophyta > Magnoliopsida > Gentianales > Gentianaceae > Gentiana > Gentiana macrophylla. Next base: position 80,863 of record JAOBSW010001247.1, on the reverse strand, counting down.
TGTTTGACATAGCCAAGCCTTTCCAAATATTTGATTTGGGAAAGGCCAGCGCTTGTGCCACTTCCAAAATTTTGATTTTGGAAAGTGGCGAACTTAAACTAAAATTATTTGGCCTTTCCAAATATTTGATTTGGAATAAGCTGAGCGCTTTTTCAAATATTTGATTTGTAAAGCGCTGGCTTGCGCACTTCCAAAATTTTGATTTTGGAAAGTGGCGAAAGCTAAGCAAATTTGGTTTAGAAACCAAAGCATCCCTTTCGATTACGAATCAAAAGGAAAGAAACAAAAGAGAAATAATTTTAATTTTGATTTATTTTGGAATAGTTCTAATTAATTAAAATTAAAATCGGTTTAAAATTAATCGTTAATTTTATTTCGATTAAAATCATTTAATTAATTAAATGTTAATTAGTTAATTGATTGGATAAAATTATTTAATAGATTAAATGTTAATTGATTAATTAAGACGCAAGTAGTTAAATTTTAATTTTATCTTTTTCATAAGATTTTATTGTATGGATTAGATATAGTAGATATAATATGATTATATGGACCCGATTGATCGTGGACTCGAATCGATAGGATAGATGTGAATGATTTAATTTTTCTGTTGGTTTAAAATTGTCCTAGACCGTTATGAAGAACGTGACCTAGTTTATTTTCTGCATTTATCCCATTCCCGTTGGCTCCCCCCGTGTACAGCGGGTGTATTTATTTTATTAGATAGAATTAAATGTAACAAGAATGGAGCAGAAGATAAAGACCAAAGAAAGACGAAAATAAAGATCCCATTGGAGAATGGAGCATTAAAGATCCTCTTGGCGGTTCTGCATTCTACCCTTAGATTGTGACCAGCGGTTTAAATCGGGCCATATTCAAACCGCACCTAGGAAAAGTCCATGATCATACCGGTTGCTTTACGTATTTATTTATTTTGTGCTTGTATTTATTTTATATGATACGATAGATGCATGACTAGGCACGATCTAGATAAATGTGTAGGATGTATGTCTATAGAGATAGATATATTTGATGAGACCGTAATAAATTAATTAAGAGAATTAATTCGAAATTAATTAAGTGAATTAATTTAAAAATTACTCCCACAACAAAAATCGAGTTATAATATGTCTCCCAATATTATAGTGACGGTGAAGAGCCTTTGTTCGGATCCAACTGATCGGCCCACATCGGGAGTTGACCTACCACGGGTATATCGTCATTATCGAGATATGATCGTTATGAGATCTCATGAATACTTGGGTTCTGACTCGACTAAGAATCTTGCGGTGATTGGCCCACGCCAGACCGTGCGATTTTAAAGACATAAGGTTGACTATCACATAGACGATGTGAATTGTCAAAGAGTTGACTAGTCAAACCACTGGAAGTCGCGTTAGACGCGATTGGTAAGAAGTACCTACCCGTCGAAATTGACCCGGTCGATCGGCCCACGTCGCGGATCGAGTCAACTAGATAGGATTTCAGCCACTAAAGAATTTTGAAAATTCATGAAAGTCAATTGGGAGTAGTTGACTACTGGGGGCAAAATCATAAACCAAAGACCATCTTTGATTTTGCGTGTATAAACAACAACACTCTTTTATTTTCAATTTTTTGTTGTGTTTTTAGCAAACTTTTATATTTATGTTTTTCTCGATTAGTAAAACCAAATTATGACTGTTTGAGAAACGTTCTCAAGAATGGTTAAGTAAATTTTAATCCTTTTAAAATAAAGCAATAACACGAGCAATCCCGTTATAGTAGCTAAAGTTAAGGAGACTACATATTTGATGGAGTCCTCCAAGACTTTAATTATTAAAGAAAAACGGTAGCTCATTGGATACGATCCAATATGATCATTCAGTCATATGATGACAATTAATTCAAACGTTGGATAAGAATGACCACATCTAATTTTGGAAAGGTTGTTTTCAAAATTGTAAGATTTAAGTATCGACTTAATTCTATCATTGCTTAAAGGTTAATTAAATAGTCAATGTTTTGAATACGATTCAAAAGGTTAAATAAACTATTTAATAACTTTAGATTTTCTTTATGAAAGGAAATTAAGGACATGGCTCTTGTGATCTTTCTTAAGTCTTATGAAGACTACAATAAGAAACATTTTTCAAGTGCTTAAAGGATTGAAAGAAAAGTTAGGGCATGTGCTTAAATAGAGAGCTTATCGAAGTCTTTATTCTAAGCAAGTCTGTTGAGATAAATCTATCTAAGTTCAAGTCAACTCTTAGATATATGATATCTTACGAGAGTGATTAAATTAGAAAGGTTATATCCAGATATGGAAGGTGAAGCAAACGTTGTGACACTTCCATATTCTGGATCTAGTAAACTGATAAGGGAACTAAATAAATGTTATTATGTTCGGTTCTTATAAAGAACATGCTTTCGCTTATTTGTTAGGATTTAGTAGACATATTCAATCATAAAGAATAAATGTTATTCCGATAAAGTTGGAAGGTCACTGAATCTAACATACTAGATTGATGTCACTATATAGATGATATAAGTGATGGGATCTCAACTAAATATTTGTATGGTTATTTTCCTTGATTTGTGGTTACTCTGGACATAGTCTCTCTGGAAGGGAAGCGTGTAGTTAAACGTCATTCTGATGATGTTGAACCATATGATTATGAATCACGTGGGTAACACGTATCTTATCTAAAGATGACTAAAATACCCTTTTTATGAAAAAAGGTCGTAAACTCTAAAAAAAAAATTGTCCAAAGCCTAAACATACCGATGTTTGTTGGCTTGTGAAAATTAATGCCACAAATAATTGTTTGTTAATCTCTACGACTATTTTTAGAAATAGTCAAGTGTACTCAGTGAAGTGCATAATTTGGAAAGCCCGAAAAGTTCGAGCTAGTACGATATGAGATTGATGAGCTACTTAGGAATTAATCTTCAATTAGATTGAAGTAATTAATACCTGAAGGGTGTTTCAGAAGTTGTCTGAAAAGGAATAAGATTCTTCCCTTAAAGGATACCATCTTTAGGATACGTAATTAGATTGTGTTCCCAAAATGGAAACAACACTTTATATGATAAATGTGTGACGCAAGCCATGCGAAGTATCCCTTACCCGTTTCGGGATAGTGCCCTTATACTTAACCGGGTTCCAAAGAATAAAGGTTGAATAAATTCCATATTAGATATGGAAGAGGATAATGTCGAACTATCTTAACCGATGATTTGAAGTTTTCATAGGCAAAGTCAGAAAGGGCTTGGAGCCTAATACGACATATGCAACTTTGTGGAATATCTTGGCAAGTACGCTAGATATTATTTACTCGTCCGCGGAGCAAAAGGTGTTTTTCTCCAAACATGCTGTCTTCTAGAGGAAGTGTTTCTTCCAAGAAAACCAGTGGGAGTGAATCAGATCTCAAAAGAGTTTGAGAACCACAAAGATATATTCAACCATTGGAACATGAGTAGACGCCGCATAGCGATGAGGTGTAAAACACTGCTCAGTGCACACAAAAGTTCTATAAGTTTGTGGATAACCTCAAGCCTGAAAAGGCTGCTGGTATGTTCATCTTGAAGAATGAATATCTCACGACTCATGAAAGAATGTTTGAGAGGCAAGATTGAGAGATATGGCTAGAGCCATAATATCTGAATTAGATTCCATCAGTGACAACCAGGTTGTGAACCTAGTCTGTCTTACCTAAGGGGAGTGTCCCTGAAAGGCTGACATGGATAGTAATATGATTACCATAAGGCTATAGTGACGGTGGCCGAAGGGTATGAGGTGTAAACCTTGTAATTGTCTTTATCTTTGCCGGTGTGCTCAGATTCTATTCGAGACTATGCTTGTTATAACCTCGTATCATGACTATATGATAGTGTTGAAGATGTTGGGCAGACAGCTCAATGTTCATAGACAATAACATGATATGTAAGCCCACGAGATCCATTTATGGACTCAAACAAGTTTCTCTAGACAATTTCTTTGTTTGATAATCAAAGGAGTTTGATTTAGTCAAAAGAAGGATATGCCCAATGTGCAAGATGGATAGTGGGAGTATGTTATGATTTTTGAGGAAGGTATTAGATATTTCTCTCGAGAATTAATACCCCATGTCACGGTCAATTAATGTTTGGTAGTTCAAGGTCTTTACGAAAGCACTTGAATTAGCAGTTATTATTTTAGAAATAAGAATCTATAGTGATGGATTTAACTGTTGTTAGATTATAGTCTACCTATATAGATGTGATGCTAAAAGAGTTTAGCATAGGTCGCGACAGGGGATACTACTAGTTGGTGTTCTCAAGATCTATCTATGTTAGGACGTTCGTCCTAAAGATAAGGTGAAAGATGATGCTTATGGAAGGTTTCCTTCGCTACTGCGATAGAAACCATCATAAAGGTAATGCCGGATGTTCATAGTCCATGAATAGTCATGAGCAAGTATGAAAGTAAATCTGGTGAATGTCGAGAACATCCTTAAGTTGAGGAAGTTCCTAGTTTATCGAAACTTGGAATCAAATAAATATAGTTATCTGAGGCGTATATCCCGAGTCTTATGAAGGCGAGTGGGAGCTACGGTTTGGGTTTGCGATCACTTTGATCAAGTGATACAATGAAAGCTGGAAATGTTCTAGCGTATGGAGTCATCAGAAATTCTACAAGTAGGCCAAAACACAATAGTGCCTTAGAGGCGCGGCGAGCAATATATGGATCTGAAGGTTCATTATTGAACCTTGTGCGTTCTTCCACCTTTTCTATATAGCTGATCTAGTAAGTGGATTCATTGCTTGGAGCAAGGACCAGGGTCTCGTCAGAGATTCATGTGTGTGTTGAGGCGGTTCCTTTGACTTGGTCATTTGGAGCATGATATGAAGATAGTTTGAGTCCTCACGGATAGCGATCCGTTTATGGCTAGGGCTGGTTGCGAGTATTGCATGAGATTCTTGTGTTTCAACTTGGTCTTGTGTGTACGAGTGATTGGTTTTAGGCCAAGTGGGAGATTGTTGAAATAGTGTCCTAAACCCAATCGGGTTGGACCGGATCCGACCGGGTCGGATCATTTCTACTATTTCTTTGTGTTTATACATATGTTAAATGGCTTTTATGTTGTCATATATATGTTCTTTTAAAGAACCAATTATGAATTGTTATATGATAACGTCCTTAGTATTAAACTGTGATGGAGAAACCATGATAGGCGATTATGGTTGATGAGATCTCTAATCACTTTAATAAGTTTGATACTTAAATGTCTCTAGGCGATGTACTATTAAACAGGGCATTGATAGTATAAAACAGACTAGCACGTATTAGATGTCTTCTGCCTTTAAGGGCGGTGGATAGATCTCGCTCTATCGAAGTGTAGAGACATTTGGGTACCGCGTGGGCGTGTATTAGAGAATGCGTGCGTTAGGATCGACCCACTTACACGGATAAGTGTCACACTATGTGACGGTTGTGTAATTATCTTTTTGACCGAGTCTTCATGGCATCACGGTGTGGATTGTCATGCTTTGACACTATTGAGGTTTCCTCTAGCCACGGGCGATCATGCGGTAGTGATTGGGTATGATCTTCAAGCATCGCGGAGTATACATGATTGGTCGTCCGGGAATCGCGTATCCTATGATTGGGATCGAATATCCGAAATGGCCTTCTTATAAGGAATGTCTTACTCTCGTGAATCTTTGCAAAGTGGGAGCAAACGAGTTACTTTTGAGAGAGCATGATATCCAGATTATAAGATACGGTCGTTGATGTTTTGACACTTTCGACTAACGACCGTATGGATATTATTACAAATGATAGATTGTAAGTTACACGATAATCGTTTCACATGAAAGGTAGTAGTCATTGCATTTGACTCTTCCGATGATTGGGGTCACGGTGTGTTGCTGCTAGACGCTATCCCGTGATCGTTAGGTATGAAGGGCATTTTAAGTAATTTGCACTTTGTGTCCACGGCCAACATATTCGAAGCCTATCGGGTCACACACATAAGAACATCTAGCCGGATTAAAATGTGGTTATAGATGATAACCAAATAAGGAAAGTTTATCTCAAGACTATAAAGGTTATAGTGGTAAATTAATATGGTGGTATTTATTTATTATGAATAAATTAAATACAAGATATTAATAATATTATATTAATTAAAGAATATTCGGAAGCCAATTTATGGCTAAAGGTGGCGCAACTTATTAGTGTATAAGATACACTTGGATTGTGCAATTTAATTAATGGTATTACTATTATTAATATTAGATATTAATAAATAAAATAATATATATATATATATATATATATATATATATATATATATATATATATATATATATGAATGCATGCGTGTGTGTACATTGAATGCAAATTGGATTTGCATTATATTTGGTATATATATTAATAGATTTATATGTGTTATATATATGTGATATATACACATGTGTAAATTGATTTATGGTAATATAATAAAAGATAAATATTGTCAATATAAGATATTGACAATATCTTGGAAATATTCAATATGAGATATTGACAATATCCTAGATTTATTTAATGTAAGATATTATAATAAATGAGATAAATCAATCTAATATATTTTCCTTATTTTATTGGAAAAATGTTTTCTTCTCCTCCACACTAGATAGGGGCGCCCCAACCACTATAAATAAGAGGTGGGTGTCAAGCTCTTTTGTACATCACAATTCCAAGAACTAATAGTTCTTGTGTAAAATAGAGAGCATCCTATGGAGAGTTGGAGAGAGGGGAAAAGGGCCGGTCTAGCAACCGGAGTTTTCCAATAGCAATCCATGATGGGATTCCATCGGGCTGTTCGTGTGGACTAGCGGTAGAGGCCAAACGCTTGGGCGGCTCTATGCAGAACTGCTCTCCTTAGACGGTCAAAGCATCGATCTTATAGATCAACCAAGGTAACCACCGTCTACTACTTGTTTGTTTATTGCTTAAACGAAGTCGATCTTGGGTCGATAGGAGATAAATTTTGAATTCCGCTGCGTTCCCGCGCAGATTTCCTAACATTGTCATTTGTCTTTCTCATTGTTCTATGATAAATCTCAGTGGTAGGGCAAGGAAAAAAAGTACTGCCAAAGCAATGAATGGGGAAAACATCCCTGATGATGAACGCATCAATGCTTCGCATGCCACCATCAAAGATGTAAAAGTGGCACCAGATGAACTCATTTATCTCATCCCTCATCCTTTGACTGAGGAACAGCTCTTACAAGGCATGTCTATGCTTCCTAGTGTCACTGAAGAAGTTTTCGGCGATGGTATGCTATCAGAGTGCTTTTATTGGAAGAAAAAACTGAAGAAAAGAGGAAAGTTGTTGGAAGACATGGAGGCAGCTCGTAAAAATCATCCCGGGCCGTCTAACTAAGAATAGGTTTTACTCGACTCGTCTAGTTATATTCCCAAAAAAGAAACTATAAGTTCGGGTTGTAAGATATCTTTCCCTTTGATATAAGTTTGGATTTCGGAATTGTAACAATTACGATTTCCTTAGTTTGATGAAAATGTTACGTCTTTTCGATCTTGACTTTTGTGATCCCGAGTTTTTTTAGCCTCCGCGTTGATTTTATTTTGGTACGATGATGTAAGTCTTACGTATAATGTTAAATGCATTTAATGTTATACATACCGAACGCTCTATTTCGGATAAAAACTCGGAATCGAAATACGAGACGTTATATATATATACTAGTGATCATACTCCGTGCAAGGCACGGGTTTGTGCCCCCTGCAGTACCTTAGGGATGTCGATTTTTACACACTCATATGCGTAATATGTGCTAGAAATATAGCATATGGTCCATGATTACAAATAAGGGCATAATACATAATAAACATTTATCATAACACTCATTGTTCCAACAAGTTAAAACAACAAAAACATAAACACCATTGCACCAACAAGTTAAAACAAGTTCAACAAAAACATAAACAACATTGTTTCATACATCATAATTGTCCAACAAACCCTAGTTTCCATAACTGAATCCATTACAAAACACTCCTCAATTGTTCCAAGAAACTCATCCATCATTTTCAATTTCTATGGCTCGAATTGCGATGCTAGCAACTCAGCCACCAACTTCTTCCTCCACATTGTCATATACTGCTGTCAATCATTTGCCACATTCATATTTCCAAGCAAGAACTCCAAGAATTTTATTGTGTAAATCCCACAATCAGACCTATACATCATACAAGTTACTCAACACATCAAACAACTTCACAATCTGTATTAAAAAGACTAATATATACTAAGGTATGCTTTGCATAAATAGTAAGAAACATACCTGTTCTCCTGAAGGGGACACTTCACTCTCTCCAAACTAAATTTCTTTAAAGGATAATTTTGGAAATCATCCACATGCTTCCTCACTAAATCAGGTATAAGCCATTCTAGAGGCATAAGCCGTGATTGAAGAATTTTCAGTCTAATATGGTCTTTCAAACTGTCATAAACATAGATCATCCTGTTTTGTAGATCAACTTTCAAGAGAAACCAGTGATCAAGCTCAGACACTGGTATATATAGATATCTACAACCGGACCAGGGTTGCCCTCCCACTAGATTTTCGTCTCTCACATACTTCAACAGCTTGTTATCAAAACTTAAATTCCCTTATTCATGCCTGCATGCATCTGTTTTATCAGTATGGCAAAATATGTGTCTAGCACGCGAGCATCTTGCTGAAACAGCTCCGGATACGCTTTTTGACGGAGGCTAATATCACAAAATGCAGCATTCATAATCTAAATTGTATCGTAAAACATTATATATTAGTTAAACGAAAATTCACCATATATTGCTGCAAATATAACACATCATCGGGCTTACCGGGGTTGTCACCCATCCCCCATCCACAACTGCTTTCAAATCTGAAGCTTTGACATCTCCATCAACCAGCCTCACACTTTTACTATGTTCATGAAAATGTTAAAAAAAATTAAATAAGATACAACGACAAATGACTTCAAGTGTGCCAAATTGATACCTGTTATCTGCTATATATGTAAAGGTATCAAGAGAATCCATCAACTTAGGTTCTAATTCTCGGTGCGGATAAAAAACAGGAACCGTATCAAGCTTCCTTCTTTTAAAGTTCTGAAAATAAGGATATGATGGCTCCCCCTTAGCTTTCGTCTTCCCTAGCACCTTTTTTCCTAACCATAAAATGAAATGTTAAATATCCACTTAAGAACTTAAATTTCATAACAGTATTATAGTACATTTAATTAAAGTGTCGATTTCTTTTCTTAATTACAGCTACCTTTTGGTGCTTCGATCATGGCCTCTACCGGAGCGTCCACGATGGGATGTTCATCAATCTCCACATAATTCATCAATCCTAAACATGTACAATTTCAACAAACCAAAATAAACAACAAATTCTACTATTTATTGTATTAAACATAATACAAGTGCAACATTGTACCATTTTACCTTGAGGCTTAGATTGCTCCCCAACCTTGTCATCTCCAACCATTTTACCTTCACTCTGAGATTGCTCCCCGACCTCGTCACCTCCAACCATGAGATTATCAGGATTTACAGGTTCTTGACCTTCACCTTCATGCCTCTCTTCACCTCCAACTCTGTCATTCAAAGGATTTACATGCACATCACCTTCAGATTGCTCATTCTCCTGGCCTTGATATTTCTCTCCAACCTCGTCACCTCCAACCATGTGATCATCAGGATTAACAGCTTCTTCACCTTGACCTTCCTGCCTCTCTTCACCTCCAACCGTGTCATTATTAATGGCAGCTCTACAATTTCCACATACAACTTTTTTGGCAATAGCTTCCAACGAATCAACCTTTGTCCGAATAGCCTCTAGTTGAGATTGTAATGATTTGTTCTCCTCTTTAACCACTCTTATAATCTCATTTTTCACCTTATCCATATCATAGCCACTTGCACTTTCAGAGGGTTGGGGAACTGAAGGTTGATCCACATTCACCTCACCTCCTTCTTCCTCACCTCATTTTTTGGTGGAATCAGACATATCCCCATCCTCACTAACATCACTGTCGTGGACTTCCAGTAAAGCAGCATAATAAGGCTTACATTTTTCAGACTTATGTACAACAAGAGTTGGCAAAAATTCCACCTACAGTGAATTCATAATATATAAATTAATAAGATTTAAATTAGGGCATCAAACATTTAAGAAATGACTACCTAACAAGATATACATTCAAACCTGTGCTTGTTCCAAAAGAGCATTGACACTCGAAGAGCTAACCCTCCTTTCCACTGTCCACTTGCGCATTCTTGGCAACGCTTTCGTATCAACAGACTCTGCCAACGATCGTAAACACGGGATAGATTCAAGTGCCCATACCTACGCAAACATGACATTTACAAAATAACTTCCAAAGTTTTATGACTTCCGAATTAAAACAGTACTACATATCATAATACATACCATCAGAGCATGTGGGAATCCATTCATTGTATATACCCCAACTTGTCCTTGTCCTTTTTGTTCGACTTACTCATGTCCCGATTAAACAAGCGAACTGTGTATTCATAACACAAGATCCCTCAAGAATACTTGTTGAATGCATCCAAATCATCCACCAACTTAAACCACCACCAATCCAACGACACCTTCTCCTCCGCAGCCAACAAAACATAAGACAAAATAATCAACAATCCCAACTTGTATTTATCATTTTCATCCGCAACATTAGGAAACACTTTCAACAAATCATTTCTGTTTATTAACTTTATGTTCCTAAAGTAGCGTTTGACAATACGACAACCTTGAGCTTTCTTCTCACTCACTTTCCACTCAAACATCCCAACATTTAATCCGGTAACCAATGTAAATTCCTTCAAACTAAACCTAAGAGCCTCGTTGTTTCCAACCCTAAACTGTAAAATTTCCTTTGAATCGCCTCTCACTGTCTCATCAACATATTATGCACAATTTGAGTACCATTAACTGAGGAAGGCTAATTAAATTCCCAAAACAACTATTTCTTAGTGCTTTCTTGTGTTCTCTGTCTAATTCACCATAGACATAATCAGCTTTATCAACATGGTTAAAGCTGATCTCTGTCTATTTCTATTAACAATCTGAGATCTCTTCGCCCTCTCCACACTTGTCAATTGGTATTTAAGATTCATTTCTTTACTACAAAATAAACAAAATAGATAACCCGCTTTAGTACATCATCCACTTACAAATGAGCATAAAAAACAGAGTTACATGGAGCTTAAATCGATTAAAGATACTAATGCACATTTTAATTTCAAATTCAAAATGTCCAATAGTTCTAATTCACAAACTAAACCCGATCAAAGAAATCACCCCCAATATCAGTTTCTACATTACAAGCTACATGCATTACCATAATCACACTTAAATCGATCGTACTAAAGAAATCATAATGACGATTCTCAATCCATAAATTAATTTTATCGTAGTGTTGCTGACCCTCTCTCCGGAACCGAAAGTTGCGACGGCGAAAGCTACTTGTCTTCCACGCCGGAATGTACGATCTAATTCCTCCAAATCGGTACTCTTCTATGGATCGATCTATTGAAAACAACTTTGATGTTGTTATAGAAAGGAGAAGAGGAGAAGAAGAACGGTTCATTTTCACCGACTTCGATATGGGAATTTGGAAGGAAATGGGAGAAAGTGTTTAGGTGAAAGGGTGTTGATTGAGAGGTTATAAATGAGGGGCAAAACAGGAAGTTCAAACATTTATTATTATTTCTCCCTTTTTCGTTTTTTTTAAAAATACTAAATTGGTCAAAGGTCTTTTACACCAAACATTTTCGGAAATGGGTCATATAAGCCATTCTCCCTTTATGTAAACTTTGGGTCAAGTTTAGGCTATGTCCCTTATCTTTAGTTTTGGCAAATTACAAGAAACACCAATTTTCAAATCTGACGTTTAGTTAAACAAATATTTTGTGTTTGCCTTTTGCTTTTTCTTAGATTTAACGGCTGAACCAAAAAAAGAACTTTTTTTTCTATTATTTCCCTGAAATTGGTGTTCATTCCCAACCCCCATCGTCATTCCCGATTTGAGAGAAACAAAAACCTATCTTTGTAATACACTCCCCCATCGACAGATTATCAATACACTTCAATCGTGAGTAGTTTCTACCAACACCGGTGAGTGTAATGCTCAAGATGGAACTTCAAAAATTGGGTGACGAGCAACCTATTTACGATGAGTAAATTGTTACTTTTGATTGTTTTTGTTGTTTCCTCTTTCTACATAGACCTTTAATGTAGTGGTTATACCATTTGATTGATCTCAATAACAATATCGAAGGAATCCCTAATTTTTTGCGCTAAGGTCGATTTTTTGGACGAAATGAACAGACACAAAATGTTAATGGAAAGAGAGTTGCATACTGGATTTTAAGAATTGACTATGTTATTTGTTTTTCAATGTACATGACAATGCACTACAAAATTCTAGATGAAAAGGGGAAAAGTTTTGGTTCAGAATGTCAATTGAGATGGCAAACAATGAATATTACTTATCGTTATTTGGGGGACATGCTTATGTTTGTGACAAATGCATTGTGTCGGTTGATCATGATGTTGGATGTAATATCGCCGGACGGATCTAGATCCGCCCGATTACGTAGCGGAATAACAATGATCGCGATCAATATAACATTAAAGCATATAAATAAATAGATCTAAACTACAAGAAGGTTAGATCTACTTATCAATCAAAAGATTAGATCCAAAGATTGAGAAGCCGAGATCCAAATAGTTGAGATGCCACAGTCTTCCGATGTATATCTCCAAGAAACGACCGGTGGATATCGATCCTTGATGCTTGACCTCCTTGATATGCTACCCGGAAAATCCCGAAGATTTTCCCAACTCTAAACCCTAATAGGAAGTCGACATCTCCCCATTATAATTGTGTATATGGCGTGTTTTACATGTTGTGTAGGATTTAGGAGAGCTCTCTTTATATAGGAGAGAAATCCTTGTCCTCCAAGGATTTAATAATTAATACAAAATAAATTATAATAATCCTTATTAAATAAAAGATACTCCTAGAATAATCCAGAACAAATCTAGAATATTTAAGGATCAATCTAATATTTTTCCAGTTAATTATTTAACAAATAAACAATTAATCACATGTCATATAATTATCCAAGAAAACTAATTTCTTGATAAATATATACTTACAAAATGCGCCTCTCCTAATTCAATTAGGTTAGCACACATATGATACACAAAAGGGTCGAGTCCATGAAAAATGTCTTTTTCATGTATTTAATTATTTAGCCCACTAAATAATTATTCGCACATCAATTAAATAGTCCAACTACTTAATTATTATTGAGGCCCAACGTCAAGAAACATATGCATGTTAGGAGCCACATCGGGGACCATGGACCTATAACCAGTAGCTACAATAAATTAAATAAAAATATTCATCGGACAGAACATTTCTTATTCAATCTATTAATTCCGGAATTACGCCACCATAAACCCGAAACTGAATTCTATCGATTATAGATATATACTTACACTCTAATCATTGAGTAAAAGCGTCCATTGATATAATCATTACATACGGATAAATCCTCCATAGACTGTTCGTTTTGATTCGGGATATTCCGTAAACCCTTCTCAAAACATCTTATCATTATTTACCATTAACCCCCTAGTGATCAATTAGTTCATAACTAATATAATATGAACTGGGCCCATCGATCAGTTTCTAGGATTAATAAATAAGGAAACTGTCTGTCTACTTCCCGCAGGAAGGAATGGATTCCATATCTGTGAAGTCACAGACTACTTACTCATTCCAGAATAGAGCTAACGAGAAGTGTTCAGATCACATGTATCCAAGTGATCCTTAACTAACACATCAAACCCTACTTTGAACCAAGCAGTAGACTGTGATCACATTAGGATTGAGATTAATCCATCTATGATCATCTTTTGATTCGATAAGATTTCTCGATCACGGAATTATATCGAGAATTCAAATCAAATCGGTCCAGTCCTATATGATAGACATCATATATAAATGCCCCACTAGGTACCCTATACCGACGGTCTGGATAAGACGGTCACACCGTTAAGTGTTATGGGCGCATTATTGGTATATTAATCATGAGACCCATACTCTGATTACATTCACCACAGATTAAGTAGTTTTAAGTATATCATCACTAACTCAATCCTCGTGTGTATGCCATACACCGAGTTATGTGATTACATACCGATATACTTAGGGTTTTCAGCAGTGTATAATTAAAGCATAAATGCAAATATTAAGATGAATTATAAATCCTGTCAAAAAGAATTACAAAAATTGTCTTTCGGGCACTACACCTAACAATCTCCCACTTGAACGAAAGGCAAGTGATTAATTGTTTAGAGCATACCCCTTATACATAACATTCTCCCACTTGCTCTAAAAGCAAATGAGATATATCCCTCAATTCTGTACCCGCCAAGTGCATCAAACCATTTAGATGTCAAAATACACTCCGAGTATGCCACCGCAGGGTTGGTCAGTGACTTGGTGAGTATGCAACATCTAAATGCCACACGACTTAGTATACTGATCCGTTAGGTTGTCAGCTCGAGACGATTTTTAGGATCGAAACACCGTCGGTCCATCCAATCAGATGGTACTCTCCCAATATGCTTTTTTGACCTCTAGGGACTACGAAGATCCTTATCAGCTACCTCTCCACTGTTTTCACAATGAAGTGGTATCGGCTTACCAGATATGGAATTACTCCCAGATATGAAAGGAAATCCACAATCTGACTTAAAGTCAGAATCACACGAGTAAACACTGAGCCCGAGATCGACTTGATGATCATCCTTAATCTGACTTAAAGTCAGAATCAGTGTAATCATTTATATTCATGTTTGCATCCGAATATACTAGCATATTATTCCTCGTTCTCCAAAGATACTTGAGGACGTACTAAACTTTCTATTTAATACTCGAATCCAAGATTCGATTAACTTGTAATTACCTGAGTTATTCTTATCAAAAGAGATTCTATCCTATTTTCTCTTCATCCTCAGGTTTAGAGAAGCATTCCGTGAGAGGTAGGGTAGGACTACTTCGTTGAATGTTGCATACCGATATGCAAAATCATCTTAACGATTAGGATAGATGGGATTTCCAGTCACATATTCTCGGGAATTTGACTGAATCAAATCCTTTAGAATGTAGTCCGATTCTTTCATAAAGAGAATCTTGGCATGTCAGTTTCCGACTTCAGATAACACACCCATGTTGTTTCCAACTGATTCAGTGTTACCATTCATGAACACTAATGTATATACTACTTTACCAATACTGACATCCAGTCTATAAAAGACTTACCAATATTCTGGTCAAGTCCACATACTTGAAATATGTGACTTTTATATGACCTAGAGGTTTGCTTTGATCCTTAAAGGATATAAGCCTTGGTTCCTGAATCAATTCAGATTCCGTTTGATTGGCAAGAAAGTCTTAGGAAGTTACCCCTATTTCCTGCTTTCTAACGAAATCATGCATTTATTCTTAGCTAAAACCCTTCTGATCCGAATGAATTCAGATTCTGTTTGTTCGGCAAGAAAGTCTTAGGGAATCACCCCTATTTTCTGCCTTCTAATGGAATCAAACAAGACCGAGTGGTGAGAGAGTTCACGGTCTGGTCAACTCTCTACTTGTTAGGGAATCACCCCTAGACCACTCAGCTTTGTACCGAAAGTTAAACTTTCTATTCATTCAACTCTTATCATGTAGATCCAATTACTCCCACTGGGCCTGAGACACTAAGGTGGTTATACTAGAGTGTGAACAGAACTGGAGTACCAAAACTCCATTCACAGGGTTATGGCTTTTAAACCAACCTCTATTGATCAGAATCCTATATAGCCCGATAGGAACCATAGGTTATCAATCACCTCTGTAAACTGCAAAGTCTTCAGAAAACCCCAATAGGTAATGGTTAAACCATACTCCCATTGCGTTCTTGGTGGATTGATATTTTGATCTAGTAGTAATTATCAGTGTTATCACCAACAACCAATGTTGGACGTGGTCTGATCTAATCAGTTAGTAACTACCTTGAGTAACCGTACTCCAAAGTCCAAGGTTGTTATTCATAGACCCTTTCAGAAGAGGTTTTGACAGTATAACCGTCACTTTCTGATCTTAAGAATCTTATAACCAACCTTTACTCAACGTATAAGATATTTGCACGAACAGTCATCATCCGAACGTGTACGCAAAATTTTCAGTCCTACCTTCAAGCACTAAGTGCTAAATGCCTATATTGACGGAAGTGGGGTGAACCGAATTCACTCCTTATCCACAAATTTGTAAGCATCTTCTAGGTAGACTTCTCGGTTTTACATGATAGTGTAAACCGTTATTTCACAACCAATATCTTAAATGAGTTAAGCAGTGTATTGTAGCACATTAATAACTATATGAGGCAAATTTATGGTGTTATCCCTCAGTGGATAAATTCCAATGGGAGGCAGGCCGAGCATCACCCCAAGACTATGCTATGGCCTATTATCGAGCATGGAATACTCTATCTCTGTGAAATCGAGAGATACCTCCAAATATTTTAGATAATGTTATCAAGGCGTTTGAGTAGTTGTCTCATGAGATGTCACTACTCAAGCTCCTTCTAACTTGTATCTTTCACAAGACCCGAAGGTCATTATGAACAAGCTATGTTACTTCTTTAAATCTATTACCCTTACCGATTGAAAGGAAGCTTAGTCATTGTTCCTTATGAGTCAGTGTTCCTTGACCGAGATAGGAATCACCCTAAGCCGCTTCGAGCTTATCTTTAGAAAATATGCACTAATTAATAGAGTATGACGAAGTGTTTATCTAAATACGGAAACCTTTTGCCTTTAATAGTTTAAGATGTGTTACATATACATTTTCAGCATTTCTTAGTGGTTCTGACTTTATCAAACAAAAGTCCGAGTCTTGCATTCGTGCTACAAATATCATATTCACTTTCTATAAGACAAACAAATTATCGAATTGAAAGTGAATCCATTTGTTCCAACGAATTTGAAGACAAAAAATAAATTTTCTGTGATATTCAAGGATTGAATCCGAAATTCATTTCCTTATATCACTCCCACTATTCTAGCTGAAATAACTGCCCGTTGTCTACTCTATTTATCGTTTAATGCATAGCTACCTTGTTCTTCCAAAGAACTTAGCTTTTGTGGAAATCGTTAAGGATGCATTGGTCAGTGATCCGAAATCACTTTCCTTATACTCTGATTTTCTATTTATTAATATTCCGGTTTAGCCTTAAAACTACTTAGTTTCGATGACTAACACATGTAGACATTCTTTCCCATTCTTGACATTCCTTATATGGAAACAGTCTTGAACTATCAGTTCATTTGAGTAGACACTACTCGTGAACTGTGGGATGTCTAATGATAGTGTTACTCGTTTGAACTATTTGATTTTTCTAATAAATCAACAAATCATAAGGTTAAAGCTCCCACTAGTTTATCGGTTCCTAATACCGTCTAACTAGCAATACTTTTTTATGATTTTTCAGAGATTAGAAAATCACCAGAACTAAGCTCCCACTAGTTTATCGGTTCCAAATACCGTCAAACTAGTAATGCTTTGTTCATATTTTTCTAGGAATGGAAAAACTCTTGTGCAGTCTCTTACACATTTCTAATGATTCAGAAAAACAACAAATCATAAGAATAAAACTCCCACTAGTTTATCGGTTCCAAATACCTTCTAACTAGCAACACTTTATTTATGATTTTCCAAATTTTCAATTAGAAATTTCTTGTGTGATTACTCACACAACTAAAATTCACTAATAGATTTTTATATAGTCCTACATCATCTTTGAACTAAGTGCGTCTCTCGTTCAACACGAGTGACAGCAGTGACATACCTATACTATGTCACTTAAGATTTAAAGGCTCAAGGGGAATATCTCTTCCGAAATTTAATTGCATTCTTCGATGAGTTCAACGTTCTTGTTACTTTCCACTTTTAATGAAGTCATTACACTAGCAGTTTAGTAGCCTAGAGATGATAGTTGTAAATAAAATTGACAGAAAAAATTCATACATACATGACTAGATAAATTTTTAAGAATTATAAACTGTGAAAGTCTATCCTACCATTCCAAGGATTTAACCTCACATCGTACCGCCGCCTAGGGGGTCGGTATCAGTACGATGACGGTTAAACTGAGACAATCTCTCTCGATGATTAAACTTTGAGAGTCAAATATATCATGGGAATCGTACATCCCATACTTTAATCGTCGATTACCTTCCTTTTTCAGCCAAGATATTTCCTAAAATATCCTGATGAGTGTGACCTACTATATCGGACCTTTAAGTATGCCCCAGTATGCCTACGTAGGCGGTCGATGTTGACTCTGGCGAGTCCTCAAGATCCTATCCTTTCGGAGACCAATCCTTGAATTTTGATAGCGGTGAACACCATCCGAAGGGGGCCGAAATCAAAGCGGCACGAGGCGTCACCATTCTCTCACTTGCTTGCATCTTTAGTAGAGGCCGTGAGGTCGGCTCTTGCCTTCCCCGCTCCCACTCAATATTTTGAAAAAGTGGTGGGTTTACTAATCGCGGTTTTGGACTTGACAATACTTTAAGAAACAACAAATCATGTACCCGAATGGTGTCGGTAATGTAGGCAAGCCTACCCGTCTTAATCGTTGGAACGTATGTGACTATCGGTCAGATCCGGCTAAGAGAAGCCCCGTTTAGCCGTAAAGGCTTGTCGGATATGCTAAGTCTTGCCGAACCCCCGTGCAAACGTCACACGTGGAGGGTGAGTCGATCGAGCCGTAGCTCAGTTGAACTTACCCAACCATGGTTAGACCATTTCCGAACCCATGTATCATGATTTTCCGATTTCTTAAATTGTCAAACTTTCCCGTAGATACTATGGAACAAACCCGCAATCTCGTTCCGGTTTAAGGTGGGATTCACTGAGAATCCATCACCGAAAACTTAACGATTGACAAAACCCGGTTCCTCGGTTCTTTAATTAGTTTCTAATAATTAATTTCCACAACAATTAATTAAAACTTAAACTAATTAATCGAGTTGAATACATGCCTAATTAATTATCCAAAATTAAATAGCTACATGTATGCATTTGGAGTGGAATTCATGATATGATGCATGTCATGGCAATTTTTCCGGTTCTACGCATACATCCTAAGCATACATAGTAGTGCGGAAAATAAACATCAAGATGGACCGTTGGCACCCCCGTATCTAACCTATTAGAAAATAAATAAATAAACCCTAACTAGGGTTTACAAGTTTCTAATACAATATGCTGCTGATCCGTTTCATCGATGATCGGGCATCCAAACGAACTCTGATTGACACGAAATTTGTGGGCCTGTTCTTAACTCCTCCTGCTTCAATATGGAAGGTTGGATCCGAGTTTTGATGGCCCAATTTTCTCTAGAAATCCAACAAACCAACTGCTGCATCTGTTTATAACTGCGGTGCAGCAGTGTCTTCCGGAGCCGATCGGCATCGAGACTAAACCCGATCGACCTGAAATTTTTAGGGCTTGTTCATAACTCCATGTTAGTCAATTTAAATGGTCGGATATATGTTTCAACGTTCCAAACTCTTCCAAAAATTCGATGAACTCATAGCTAGGGTTTTTACGGCTGCTGTGCTTTTCTGTTACTGCAGTAACATTATAGCAGCGATCTAATATCGAGACAGACTCCGATCGACACCAAATTTTGAGGTCTTGATCAACAACTTTTGATCCTTATTCTGAACGGAGGGATCATCATTTCAACGGCTCAATCAACGGGAAAAACAGAAAAACCGAACACCAACAAAACAGATCTATTTCTAGGAAATTTAAAATTACATCAACAAATAAATTACAAGATTTCCTATACTCATATAATGAATTTATATGAGTTAACAATAGATCTAACGGGTAAACAGTGCCAACCTCACTCAATCTCTTCAACCACAACAACCAATCACATATGCATATTAAAAAAATATATCTATATGCAATTCCACTCCTAGATCTATCAATTGTATACTTTAATTTATAGATCGGAGTCTCTGATACCACTTGTTGGATGTAATATCGCCGGACGGATCTAGATCCGCCCGATTACGCAGCGGAATAACAAGGATCACGATCAATATAACATTAAAGCATATAAATAAATAGATCTAAACTACAAGAAGGTTAGATCTACTTACCAATCAAAAGATTAGATCCAAAGATTGAGAAGCCGAGATCCAAATAGTTGAGATGCCACAGTCTTCCGATGTGTATCTCCAAAGCAACGACCGGTGGATATCGATCCTTGATGCTTGACCTCCTTGATATGCTACCCGGAAAATCCCGAAGATTTTCCCAACTCTAAACCCTAATAGGAAGTCGACATCTCCCCATTATAATTGTGTATATGGCGTGTTTTACATGTTGTGTAGGATTTAGGAGAGCTCTCTTTATATAGGAGAGAAATCATTGTTCTCCAAGGATTAAATAATTAATACAAAATCAATTATAATAATCCTTATTAAATAAAAGATACTCCTAGAATATTCTAGAGCAAATCTAGAATATTTAAGGATCAATCTAATATTTTTCCAGTTAATTATTTAACAAAAATAAACAATTAATCACATGTCATATAATTATCCAAGAAAACTAATTTCTTGATAAATATATACTTACAAAATGCGCCTCCCCTAATTCAATTAGGTTAGCACACGTATGATACACGAAAGGGTTGAGTCCATGAAAATGTCTTTTCCATGTATTTAATTATTTAGCCCACTAAATAATTATTCGCACATCAATTAAATAGTCCAACTACTTAATTATTATTGAGGCCCAACGTCAAGAAACATATGCATGTTAGGAGCCACATCGGGGACCAAGGACCAATAACCAGTAGCTACAATAAATTAAATAAAAATATTAATCGGACAGAACATTTCTTATTCAATCTATTAATTCCAAGATTATGCCACCATAAACCCGAAACTGAATTCTATCGATTATAGATATATACTTATACTCTAATCATTGAGTAAAAGCGTCCATTGATATAATCATTACATACGGATAAATCCTCCATATACTGTTCGTTTTGATTCGGGCTATTTCCGTAAACCCTTCTCAAAACATCTTATCCTTATTTACCATTAACCCCTAGTGATCAATTAGTTCATAACTAATATAATATGAACTGAGCCCATCGGTCAGTTCCTAGGATTAACAAATAAGAGAACTGTCTGTCTACTTTCCGTAGGAAGGAATGTATTCCATATCTGTGAAGTCACAGACTACTCACTTATTCCAGAATAGAGCCAACGAGAAGTGTTCAGATCACAAGTATCCAAGTGATCATTAACTAACACGTCAAACTCTACTTTGAACCAAGCAGTAGACTGTGATCACATCAGGATTGAGATTAATCCATATATGATCATCTTGTGATTCGATAAGATTTCTCGATCACGGAATTATATCGAGAATTCAAATCAAATCGGTCCAGTCCTATATGATAGACATCATATATGAATGCCCCACTAGGTACCCTATACCGACGGTCTGGATAAGACGGTCACACCGTTAAGTGTTCTGGGCGCATTATTGGTATATTAATCATGAGATGCATACTCTGATTAAATTCACCACGGACTAAGTAGTTTGAAGCATATCATTGTTAGTAATACCATCCGCAGCGGAAGCGATTTAAGGATCTAGATCTATATAATACACGTAATAAAATAACTAGATCTACATCTACAAGGGGGTTGTAGAACATACCTCTTGGATCTCAAAATCCAAGTTGAAGAACCGCAATAGAAAGGATGAATACGTGAAGAGCACCATGATCTTCCGTACGTGTGATCCAAGCAACTCCCGGTGGAAGGAAATTCTCGACTCGAATCCTTCCGATATGCTACCCGGAAAAAACTCCAAGATTTTCCCTCAACTCACCCTTGGCCGAATTTTACACTTCTTCTCTCTAAGAGGAGAAGTCGAATTATGTGTTGTGTTTTGAGGCTTGGGAGAACTCTCTTTATATAGGAGAGTAAAACTTAACCTCCAAGGATTTAATAATTAATACAAAATCAATTATAATAATCCTATTAAATAAAAGATAATCCCATAATATTCTAGAACAAATCTAGAATAATATTTATCTTTATTTCTTTCCATAAATATTTATCCAATAAATATTTTATGCACATGTCTTATTAATACACAAGAAAATAATTTCTTGTTCCAAAAATAAGTCATGGGGCGCAAATCATCAACCATTGACCTAGTCAATATTAATTTTGCCATTACACAATAATTGGGCCAAGATTATGGAAAATGTCTTTTCCACATATTTAATTATTTAGCCCAACTAATTTAATAGTCCACTAAACAATTAATTCACATATCGTTTAATAAAGTCCAACAAGAACTAAAATAATATTATTAGGATTCGACGTCCGAGAATAGCTATGCTATATTAGGAGGCACGTCGGGGACCATGGACTAATAATCACGGCTCCGATAAATCAAATAAATAATTATCTTACGAACGTAATAATTATATTCGATAAATCAATCAAAGGAATATGCCACCATAATCCTCGTGATCGCACTCCTCCGATTATGAGATTATATTTATCTCCTCACGAGAATAATAATAAGCGTCCATTGATATAATCATTACATATGGATTAATCCTCCATAGACTGCTCATTCTAAATCGGAAGTTACCGTTAACCCTTTCTAGAACCTCTTATCCTTATTTACCATTAACCCCTAGTGATCAATTAATTCATACAACTCACCGGTAGCTAATCGCTGTAATATGAACTCGCGATCGATCGATCGCTTTCTAGGATTAACAAATAAGTGGAATCGTGCTTTCTACTTCCATAAATGGAAAGAATGGATTCCGTATCTGTGATAACACGGACTACTCACTCAATCCAAAGACAATGCCAAGATGGGGTAATTCGCACCACAGGCTCGCGTGTAATCCTTAACCGTCAAGTCAAACTTCATACCGATTCAAGCGCTTGATCGTGATCACCTCGTGATTAAGATATATCCATAAATATGATCATCCATTGATTCGATAAGACTTCTCGATTACGGAATTATATCGTGAACTCTAATCAAATCGGTCCAAATTTCTATATGATATATCTATCATATATAAATGCCCCACTAGGTTCTCTTAACCGAATGTCCGGATAAGACAATCACACCTATTGTGTTCTGGGCGCATTAATAGCACGTTAAAGGAGAGACCCAATACTCTCGATTAACTTCACTACGGGCTAATTGTATTTTAAGTACATCTTCACTAACTCAATCCTCCCGTATATACCATATACACTTGAGTTAAGTGATTACATAAACGATATACTTAGGGTTTTTTGTAGTTTAAATACTATTGTCACATCGGTGATTATGAGAATAATAAATATGAATAATAATGTCAATTCATTTATTAAATAAAACAATTACAAAAATTGTCTTTCGGGCATCACACCTAACAATCTCCCACTTTCACGAAAGCATGTGATTAATTGTTTTAGAGCACACCCTATTATTTAAAATACAACAAACTACATCTCCCACTTGCTCTAAAGCAATGGAGCCCCATCCCGTATTCTAGTACCCATTAAGCATATCATAACCATTTCAGATTCCAAAGTACACTCCGAGTATGCCGTCGTAGGATAGGTCAGTGACTCGGGAAGTGCCTACATCTAAATGTCATGGGTCTTAATGATTAGTCAGGTTGTCGGCTTGAGACGATCCGTAGAATCGAAACGTTACCGGTCCATCTAATCATGTGGTACTGAGTAAACACTGAGCCCGAGATCGACTTAACGATCATCCTCAATCTGACTTAAAGTCAAAATCAGTGTATCACACATATCCAAGTTCACACATGAATATGTCCGCATATTATTCCTCGTTCTCTTCAAGATACTAAAGGACATACTAAACTTGCTTTGTTAACCGAATCTAAGATTCGATCAAAGTTGACGCTCAATAACCTGACCATCTCTTACTAGAAAGAGAATCTATCCCATTTCTCTTGATCCAAAGATTTGCAGAGTCATTCCCGAGGCATAGGGTAGAACTTCCTCGTTGAATGTTGCATACACACACAGATGCATCATCTTAACCAATAAGATGGATGGGAAACTGATGGCGATCCTAATGAATTCGACCAGTCAAACTCTTTAGGATGTTGTCCAAATCTCTGCATTGCGAGAGAATTGTGGCATTGTCGATTCGACTTGAGATAACACACCCATGTTGATTCCAATCGTGCAAAGTTATCCTTCACAAACACTAATATATGTATGTATATATTCACTCTTCAGACTAAAATTGATATCCAGTCTACAAAAAAGACTTATCAATATTCTCGTCAAATCCATATATTGTAGAAATATATGACTTCCAATGACCGAGAGGTTTGCTTTTTATCCACAAAGGACATAAGCCTTGATGAGTCATTTTGTCATTAGTTCATAAGGCAATACCATTCATTTGAATGAATCCAGACTCGTTTGTTTGGCACGAAAATCTTGGGAATCACCCTTATTTTCTCGCTTTTGAACGAAATCATGCAATACTAAGTGATAAGAGAGTTCAAGGTCCGATTAACTCTCTGACCACTCAAGTTTTGCTCAAAGATAAACTTTCCTATGCATTCTACTCTTTTCCGTGTAGATCCAATTACTCCCACTTTGGGCTGAGGCGCTCAGTGGTTCTACAAGAGTATGAACAACTTTCTGAGTATCGAACTCCATTCACGGGGTTATGGCTATTAAACCAACCTCTATTATCGGACTATACTGCGCTCACAAAAGAGCCATAGGTCATCAATCGATCCTTAGACTACAAAGTCCATGAGAAACCGTAATGGGTAATGGATAAACCATACTCCCAATACTTCTTTGGGTGGATCAAAATTACGATCTAGTTTAGTAGTATTTAGCGTTATCACCAACAACTGATGTTGGATGTGGTCTGATTTTAATCAGTTAGTAACTACCTTGAGTAAACGTACTGCAAGGTTTAAGGTTTTACTGTTCATAGACTCTATCGTAAAGGATGCAACAAAGATAACTATCCCTTCCTGATTTCAAGAATCTTATAACACACCTTTTTCTCAATGCTACAAGATATATAACGATTGGTCACTGACCGAACGTGTTCGCGAAATTTCCAGACCTACCTTCAAGCACCGTGTGCTAAATGCTGATATTTATGGAAGTGGGGTGAACCGAATCCACACCTTATCCGTAAATTCCAAAGCATATTCTAGGTAGACTTCTCGGTCTTACATTTCAATGTAAACCGTTATTTCGTTTCCAATATCTTTATTGAGTTAAGCAGTGTATTGTAGCACATCTAAAACTATGTAAGGCAATTTAACGGTTTCTCACTTAGTGAGAACATGTCACTAAAAGGCAGGCTGAGCAACAGTCTCGAGGAATATAAATGGCCTATTCCGAGTATAGAATACTCTATCTCTGTTGAAAACAGAGAAGCCTCAAAATATTTTGGATAAACTTACCGGAGTGTTTGAATAGTTATCAGACAAGAAGTCACTACTCGGAAGCTCCTACTAGCTTGTATCTTTCATCAGACCCCGAAGGTCGTCATGAACAAGCTATGTTACTTCTCTATAACCATTATCCTTTCCCGATTGAAAGGAAACTTAGACATTGAACCTTTGAGACAATATAACCAGACTGGGAGAAAGGAATCACCCTGAGCCGCCTTGAGTCTTGTCTTTTAGGGACTATGCACTAACTATGGAATATGAAGAAGCGTTTATCTAAATATTGAAACCAATTGCTTTTAACGATTCTTAAGATGTGTATACATATTTCAAAGATTCTAAGTGGTTTTGACTTTATCAAACAAAAGTCCGAGTCTTGGATTCAGTACTACAAATGGTATATTCACTTTCATACGACAAACAAATTATCGAATATAAGGTAAATCCATTCGTTCCAACGAATCTTAAACAGAAAATAATTTTTCCGCGATATCCAAGGATTGAATCCGAGATTCATTTCCTTATATCACTCCCACTATTCTAGCTAAAATTAACTGCCCGTTGTTTACTCCTTTAATCGTTAAATGCATTGCTACCTTGTTCTGCCAAAGAACTTAGCTCGAGAAAATCGCCAAGGATTCATAGGTTGGTGATTCAAAATCACTGTCCTTATCCTATGATTTTCAGTTAATTAATTTCCGGTTCAGCCTTAAAGTTTTCTCAGTTTGGATGATAAACACTTTTAGACATATTCTCCCATTCTTGACTTTCCGTAAATGGAAAACAGTCTTGAACCAGCGGTTCGTTTGAGTAGACACTACTCTTGAACCGTGGGATGTCTATTTCGAGTGTTACTCGTCGGGACTTCTCGGATTTTCTAGTATACCAGAAAAAACAACAAATCATATTAAAGCTCCCACTAGTTTATCGGTTCCAAATACCGTCTAACGAGCAATGCTTTATTTATGATTTTCCGATTTTTCAATTAGAAAATTACTCGTGTACACACTCAAAATTCACTAGAAGAATTTCAAAGTCCGAAATCACCTTTGATCAATCTAAGTTTGTCTTCCGTTTGACACGAATGACACTAGTGACATACCTATATGTCACTGGTTTTTAAAAGGCTTAAGAGAAAATATCTCTTTCGAAAATTAATTGCATTATCGATTAACTAGTTCAACGTCCTAGTTACTTTCCACTTTTTAAAGAAGTCAATACTAGTCAATTATAAATTTTTAAGCAATTTAGTAAGGGATATAATGCTGTAAATAAAATGACATATATTAATTCAAGTTTAACACTACTATATTATTTTATTTTAGGAATTGTAAACTAAAATTAAGTCTACTCTACCATTCCAAGGTTTTAACCTCGCATCTCGATGCGCCTTAGGGTAGGTCAAAGAGATGACGGTTAAATCGAGACAATCTCATCAATGAATAACTTGTGAGAATCGAACATCCCACGAGAATCGAACATCCCTTTATTCATTGACTACCTTCCTTTTTTAGCCTAGATATTATCAAGAAAATACCCATGATGAGTGTGACCTACTATATCGGATCTCTTAGTACGCCCCGAGTATGCCGTCTTAGATAGGTCGGTGACCCGACGAGTACCCGTAAATCCTATCCTTTCGGAGACCAAGCCATGAATGTTGATAGGGGTGAACACCATCCTTAGGGGGGACGAAATCAAAGCGCCTCGGCGTCACCCTTCTCTCACTTACTTGTATCTATAGTAGAGGCCGTGGGGTTGGTTGTCACCTCCCCGCTCCCACTCAATATTTTGGAAGTGGTGGTGGGTTAACTAACCACGTCTTTTTGATGTTAACATAAAAGCACATCAAATCAAGGATTACGAATGGTGTCGGTAACGTAGGCAAGCCTACCCGTCCCTATTCGTTGGAACATATGTGATGATCGGACGACGAAGTCGGGTCAAGAGAGCCCCATCGAGATAAGAAGGAATCACCCCTCCGCTCTCCGGTGTAGCTTTGTCTTGCCGGACCCCGTGCATACATCACACTAGGAGGTTAAGTCGGTCGAGCCTAGCTCAGCTTGACCACCCAACCTATAAGCGAACCGTTTTTATCCAAGATTTATTGTTCTTTTACCATCATTCAATCTCGTAGACACTACGAATTGAAAACGTGATCTCGCTTGGGCTTTAAGGCGGTTCACCGAGAACACACACCTAAAAGCTTAACGATTTCATAACCCGTCCTCGGATCTTTAATTAGTTACTAAATTTATTAATTACCACGTATTAATTAAATTTCAACTAATTACACGAGTTTGTATACATGCCTATTTTAATTACCAAAATTAAAATTCTACATGTATGCATGGAGTGGATTTATGATATGATGCATGTCATGGCAATTCCGTTTTTATATCTATTTTATGATCAAACACATAAAAAATAAATTGTGGAAAATTTAAACACCGAGATGGATTGTTGGTACCCCCGTATCTAATCTATCCTAGGAAAAATAAATTACAATCTTGTTGTCTTCGAGTCTTGATCTTCGAATCTTGAACTCGAATCGCCGGATCACGAACCACGAACACCCGAGAGGAGAAAATGTATTTTTAATTAAATAAATCCAATTTATTATAATTAATCATATATTTATTTTATTATATGCGGCTGCTTTTAATTATTTTCCAAAAAATAATAATAATAATAATATATATATATATATATATATATATATATTTTTTTTTTTCATGCGGCAGTTGAATGGAAAAAAAAAAATTAGGTCACATAAAAAATTTCATGCAGCCGCTACAAAAAATAAACCCTAGCCGCATATTTTTATTAAACAGGACTTATAGCGACGCTTTTCAGCGTCGCAGAAAGTCCTGTAGCAGTTTTTAATAAAATTTTATCCGTTTCTCCTCGTTCATACCTTGGGTTTCGCCTTGATCTTCAATTTTCCAGCAAGATCTTCATCTTTTCCAGCCCGGATAATCAAAATTACAATAAAAGATGCTACTTTTACATAAATTTCGAAAATTGACATAAAATAAATACAATTCCTATGCTCAATTGTTACTAAACAAAGGAAATTTACAATAGATCTAACGAGTAACAGCACTCAATCCCAATCCATCTCTTCAACCAAGACATTCATAACATAAAAAAAAATAAAACAAAATTTCGGCCCTTTTTTTAAAAAAAAAAATTAGGACAAAAAATCTACATGTTTTACCACTCCTAGATCTAATATTTTATACGTATAAATATAGATCACCATGGAGACTGATACCACTGTTAGTAATACCATCCGCAGCGGAAGCGATTTAAGGATCTAGATCTATATAATACACGTAATAAAATAACTAGATCTACATCTACAAGGGGTTGTAGAACATACCTCTTGGATCTCAAAATCCAAGTTGAAGAACCATGAATAGAAAGGATGAATACGTGAAGAGCACCACGATCTTCCGTGACGTGTGATCTAAGCAACTCCCGTGGAAGGAAATTCTCGACTCGAATCCTTCCGATATGCTACCCGGAAAAACTCCAAGATTTTCCCTCAACTCACCCTTGGCGAATTTTACACTTCTTCTCTCAAGAGGAGAAGTCGAATTATGTGTTGTGTTACGAGGCTTGAGAGAACTCTCTTTATATAGGAGAGTAAAACTTAACCTCCAAGGATTTAATAATTAATACAAAATCAATTATAATAATCCTATTAAATAAAAGATAATCCCATAATATTCTAGAACAAATCTAGAATAATATTTATCTTTATTTCTTTCCATAAATATTTATCCAATAAATATTTTATGCACATGTCTTATTAATACACAAGAAAATAATTTCTTGTTCCAAAATAAGTCATGGGGCGCAAATCATCAACCATTGACCTAGTCAATATTAATTTTGCCATTACACAATAATTGGGCCAAGATTATGGAAAATGTCTTTTCCACATATTTAATTATTTAGCCCAACTAATTTAATAGTCCACTAAACAATTAATTCACATATCGTTTTAATAAAGTCCAACAAGAACTAAATTAATATTATTAGGATTCGACGTCCGAGAATAGCTATGCTATATTAGGAGGCACGTCGGGGACCATGGACTAATAATCAGCGACTCCGATAAATCAAATAAATAATTATCTTACGAACAGAATAATTATATTCGATAAATCAATCACAGAATATTCCACCATAATCCTCTGATTTGCACTCCTCCGATTATGAGATTATATTTATCTCTTCACGAGAATAATAATAAGCGTCCATTGATATAATCATTACATATGGATTAATCCTCCATGATCGCTCATTCTAAATCGGAAGTTACCGTTAACCCTTTCTAAACCTCTTATCCTTATTTACCATTAACCTCTAGTGATCAATTAATTCATACAACTCACCGGTAGCTAATCGGTGTAATATGAACTCGCGATCGATCGGTTCTAGGATTAACAAATAAGGAAGCTGTCGTTTTCTACTTCCATAAATGGAAGGAATGGATTCCGTATCTGTGATAACACGGACTACTCACTCAATCCAATACAATGCCAAGATGGGGTAGTTCGGACCACGGACTCGATGTAATCCTTAACCGTCAAGTCAAACTTCATACGATTCAAGCGGTTGGATCGTGATCACCTCGAGGATTAAGATATATCCATAAATATGATCATCCATTGATTCGATAAGACTTCTCGATTACGGAATTATATCGTGAACTCTAATCAAATCGGTCCAAATTTCATATGATATATCTATCATATATAAATGCCCCACTAGGTTCTCTTAACCGAATGTCCGAGATAAGACAATCACACCTATTGTGTTCTCAGGCGCATTAATAGCACGTTAAAGGAGAGACCCGATACTCTCGATTAACTTCACTACGGGCTAATTGTATTTTAAGTACATCTTCACTAACTCAATCCTCCCGTGTATATACCATACACTGAGTTAAGTGATTACATAAACGATATACTTAGGGTTTTCTGTAGTGTAAATACTATTGTTACATCGGTGATTATGAGAATAATAAATATGAATAATAATGTCAATTCATTTATTAAATAAAACAATTACAAAAATTGTCTTTCGGGCATCACACCTAACAATCATCACTAACTCAATCCTCGTGTGTATGCCATACCCTGAGTTATGTGATTGCATACCGATATACTTAGGGTTTTCAGTAGTGTATAGTATAAGCATAAATGCAAATATTAAGTTGAATTATAAATCCTGTCAAAAATAATTACAGAAATTGTCTTTCGGGCACTACACCTAACACATGAAACCGGATAAGTAATTTGATAGCTACCTTGGTTGGGTAATGTGCAACATGTATTGTGTTTCACTAAGCATACCGTCTAAAACGAATGGATCTCAAACTTTTCTACCAACTTTCAAAAAACCTTCTGTTTGGCCCCTTAACCAAATATGAACGGGTTTTTGTAATGGGAACCATTTTGCTCGCTTGTTGATGAGAGATAGTTGTCCAATGCCTAGGGTGCAAGCGGTTTGGCATACGTTTCGGACACTGGAAGAAAGTGAATAGGCGGACAAATTACGTCATTGACTCGCTTCATGGATTATCGAGGACAAGAGTCATTACTTGTCGAATCATATGGATTTATATTAGTGACGTTGTGGTCTTGTTTGTATCATTAGTCCTTCAAATGTCATTGTAAAATTCACGGTTGTGCAACGTTTCAATAAACTTGGTTATATATTTCGATGAAGTATCATTGTTGAATTTAATGGTTTGATAACGTTGTATTATGTTGTATAGTATGATATTTTGAAATTGTATGGTGTTACATCGTTTGATTATATGTCATGTTGTAGGGTTGATTACATTGTATGATGGTGTATCATATTATTTGATGTCAAATGGTATGATTTGATGATATCGTGGTTTGTTATGTCGTATGATTGTGAATGCAGTGAATATGCTTCTGTTTGGAAAACGTCAGCCACGCTGACGTTGGTTTTGAAACAGTAACGTCACAATGAGTGATGTTTTAAACACCAGAACCGAATATGCTTCTATTTGGAAAACCTCAGCCACACTGACATTGGTATTGCAATAATAACGTCAAAGTTGGTGACGTTTTGGACACTAGAACTGAATATACTTATGTTTGAAAAACGTCAGCCACTCTGACGTTGTCTTTGCAATAGTAACGTCAAAGTTGGTGACGGTTTAGACACCAGAACTGAATACGCTTATGTTTAGAAAATGTCAGGCCCACTTACGTTGGTTTTACAAAAGAACATCGGAGATTGTGACGTTTTGGACACTATAACTGAATATGCTTCTGTTTGGAAAACGTCAGCCACCCTGACATTGGTTTTGCATCTGTAACGTCAGAGTTGGTGACGTTTTGGACACCAGAACTAAAAAAATGCTTCTGTTTTGAAAACTCCAACCACTTTGACGTTGGTTCTCCACATTAATGTCAGCGTCGGAGACATTTTAAACTGATACTTTCTGTTTTGGTAACGACACCCACATTGATATTGGTTGGCCATGGGAATGGAAATATTCTTGACGTTAGTGCCCATTCATTATCTTTTTATAGAGTTATCAAAATAAGATGCTGTTTTCAAAATGATTCAGACATGATTCAGAACAAAACCAAAACAAACTGTAACTTTATCCAAACATGATCCATAAAGACAAACATGATTCATACATGATTCGGAACAAAACCAAAACACACAAACATGATCCAAACAAAAATTAATAGTTTAACTGCTTCACAAATGTAATGAGTTTTAATGTTAACGGACTAAAAGTCATGAAAATAGACAGCAATCACTTATTTTTCTTTGACGACTTTGCACGTTTAGGTGGTATTTCTAAAGGCTCTCATGCATCGTCTACACCAAACGGTACATCCGAGCTGCATATTCCACTTATCAAAAACTCAATTGCCATATTGATGACCTTCAACATATCTTTTTTATTCTTCTTTGAATGATTTTTCATGACATCATCTAGCGAACTAATAACCTTGTTCTTGGCTTCCTGATCCTATATGTAAATGCAAAAAAAGAATTTTTATTATTGAAAGGAAATGTCCATTATAGATTGGTACACACAATTATTCATACCTGACGTGAATCTCGTTGCTTCCGTTTGGCCACATTTGTCAATCGACGCACGACAATTGATCGATACCACGGCATGTAATCAATAGGGGTTTCCCACTCAAATCTAACATTTCCCATCCATTTACCTTTATGCACTAGATGGTTAAGATGAAATTCGAAGTCGTCGTCACGTGATGCGTACATGACACTATATTCTCTTGAACTCTCGCTTTTAGTTGATTTTTTTTTTGGACAGATCGGCGGTTGTGTTATGGATTGGACATGACTGAACTGTTGGACGACGCGGTTGGGGAAATAAGGATCCACAATATTTAATGTCCTTATGCACCCGTAATACCAACATATGTCGTCATCGGACAATGTTATGAGATTATGATATGCATTTCAAATAGTCCCAACAATGACGAGTGTTATAGGCAAAATTTAACAAGCACGAACAATATGATGTGACGAACCGACATACATCTGTTGAAATAGTGTCCTAAACCCAATCGGGTTGGACCGGATCTGACCGGGTCGGATCATTTCTACTATTTCATATATATATATATATATATATATATATATATATATATATATATATATATATATATATATATATATATATATATATATATACTAAATGGATTTTACTGTTATTATATATTTGCTCGTTTAGTGGACCAATTATGATATTGTATATATGATAACGTCCCTAATATCAAATCATGAAAGAGAAATTATAATAGTGATTATGGTTGATGAGATCTCGAATCACTTTAATAAGTATGATACTTAAATGTCTCTAGTCGTATGTACTTTTAAACAAGACATTGATAGTACGATTAGACTAGCACGTATTAGATGTCTTCTATCTTACTGAAGGTAGGGATAGATCTCGTCTATCAAAGTGTCGGGACACTTGGACTGTATGTGGATGTGTATTAGAGAATGCGTACGTTAGACTGACCCACTTACTTTATTAAGTGTCGCACTATGTGGCAGTTGTGTAATTATCCTAATGACATCACGGTGTAGATTGTCATACTTTGATTCTATTGAGTTTCCCCTAGCCATGGGGTGATAATGCGGTAGTGATTGGGTACGATACTGAAGAATGCGTAGGATTCATGTTGCTCGTCCGGAAATCACGTATCCTATGAATAGGAGTAAATATCCAAAAGGGCCTTCTTATAAGGAATGTCTTATTCTCGAAAGTCTTTGCAAAGCGGAAGTAATATGTTACTTCGAAAGAGTAGGATGTCCAGATTATAAGATACGGTCGTTGATGTTTGACACTCGACGTACGATCGTATGGATATTATTATAGCGATATGATTCTATTTACATGGTAACCGTTTCACATGAAAGGTAGTAGTCATTGCATTTGACTCTTCCGATGATTGGGGGTCACAGTGTGTTGCTAGACGCTATTCCGTGATCGTTAGGTATGAAGGGCATTTTCGTAATTGCACTTTGTGTCTACGGTCAACATATTCGGAAGCTTATTGGGTCACACACATAAGAACATCTAGCCGGATTAAAATGTGGTTATAGTGATAACCAAGTAAGGAAAGTTTATCTCGACTATAAAGTGTTATAGTGATAAATTAATATGGTGATATTTATTTATTATGAGTAAATATAATACAAGATATTAAATATTTTGATTAATTAAATATCAATGTATGTATGTTGAAATATATATATGTATATATGATACACATGTATTTTGTAAATTAATTAATCATAGTAGTATATTAATTAAGAATATTTCGGATGCCAATTTATTGGCATATGGGGCACCATATTTAATTAATAATAAGATACACTTTAATTAATATGGGGCACCCACGTTTACTACTTAATGTTTGTTGCTTAAACGAAGTCGATCCTGGTTTCCGCTGCGTTTCCGCGTAGATTTCCTAACAATGGTATCAGAGAGGTCTTCGAGCTTAAGCAATAAGCATCAGTAATTTGCATGGTAATTTTCATCGTTTTAATCACATAATAAAAGATGCAAGATATTTATTCACAAACAATTAGATTGAACGGAAAAAAGGGATCGGTGTTACCCACCACCGGCCGGCTGGTCGGCGGCGGCAGGACAACCTGCTGCCGGCGTCGGTTGACTGGTCAAAGGTGGTGGATCTCCAAATTTTTTGTTTTGTATATTTGTGATTCAATATGGTTCACAGTAGTGATCGGTAATATCTCTTTTGTTTAGTTGATGCTATGTGGCTAACTAATGGTTCAAATAGTCTGAACAATTGGGATGCCACATGGCATTATTTGGTAATATTATTAACCTATGCCTTTCCAAATTTTGTTTGGAATAGGCCTAGGCTATTTTCAAAATATTTGATTTTGGAAAAGGCCCATATGAGTGTTTTTGGATTTGGAAACCAAAGGCACCCCTTTTGATTAAGAATCAAAAGGAAGGAAACTAAAGAAACCTAATTTAAATTTTGATTTTATTTTGGAATAGTTCTAATTGATTTTATTTCGATCAAAATCATTAATTAATTAAATGTTAATTAGTTAATTGATTGGATGAACTTATTTAATTGATTAGACGCAACTTGGTAATTTTAGGTTTTATCTTTTCATATGATGTTATTGTATGGATTAGATATTGTTTAGATATAATATGATTATATGGACCCCGATTGATCATGGACTTGACCAATAGGATAAATGTGAATGTTTTATTTTATGTTGGTTTCAATTTTGTCCTAGACCGTTATGAAGAACGTGTCCTAGTTTATTTTCTTCATTATCTCATTCCCGTTAGCTCCCCCCGTATGCTGCGGGTGTATTTATTTTATTTGATAAAATTATGTAACAAGAATGGAGCGGAAGATGGAGGTCAAAGAAAGAAGACATAGAGATCCTATTGGAGCTTGCAACTACCCCAAGAATTGTGACTCGTGGTTTCATCAGTTTGTATTCGAAATCGCACTTAGGAAAGTCAATGATCATACCAGTTAATTTATGCATTTATTTATTTTGTGCATGTATTTATTTTATATGATACGATATATGCACGATTAGACACGATCTAGATGAATGTGTAAGAAGTATATCTATAGAGACAAATATATTTGATGAGACCGTAATTAAAATTAATTAAGTGAATTAATTTGTAAAATACCCCCACAACAAAAAATTAAGTCGAAAATTTTGTCTCACAATATTATAATGACGGTTAAGAGTCATTGATCGGATCCAACTGATCGGCCCACGTCGGGAGTTGACCTACCTCGGGTATATCGTTATTATTGAGATAAGATCGTATGAGATCTCACGAATATTGGGTTGTGACTTAACTAAATTTTTGCGGTGATTGGCCCACGTCAGAACCGTCTAATTTTGGAGACAAGGGGTTGACTATCATATACTGATGTGATGTCAAAGAGTTGACTAGTCAACCACCAGGAGTCGCATAGAGATGTGATTGGTAAAGTGTTACTTACTTGTCGAATTATCTCGGTTGATCGGCCCACGTCAGGAATCGGGGTCGGGGTAACTAGAAGAGATCTTGGCCACTAAAGAATTTTTTGAAAATTCTTGAAAGTCAATTGAGAGTAGTTGACTAGTGGGAGCAAAATCATATACCAAAACTCCATTTGTGATTTTGCATTTTTAAACAACAACACTCTTTTATCTTAATTTTTATGTTGTAGTTTTCTAGCAAACTTTTATTTCTATGTTTTTATTCTCGATTAGTAAAACCAAATTATGACTGTTAACATTTGAGAAACGTTTTCAAGTGTAGTCAAGTAGTTTTATCCTTTTAAATAAGCAATGACGCGAGCAACTACGTTGTAGTAGTTAAAGACAATGAGACTACATATTTCATGGAGTGCTCCAAGACTTTAATTATTAATCGCAACAGTAGCTCAAGATATGATTAATGAATTAATCATATATTGGATATACCGATATCCAATGGGCCATTCTGTCATACGATGACAATTAAATTCGAACATTAGATATGTTGAATGTGAATGACCATACGAATTTTGGAAATGTTGTTTTCAAAATTGTAAGATTTAAGTATCGACTTAATTCTTGATCATTGCTTGAAGGTTGTTTAAAATGGTCCATGTTCTGAATATGATTCAAAAGGTTAATAAACCATTTAATAGACTTCGGATATTCTTTATGAAAGAAGGTTAAAGACATAGCTCTTGTGATTATTATTAAGTCTTATGAAGACTAAACTAAGAAATATTTAAAAGTGCTTAAAGGATTAAAAGGAAAGTTTGGGCATGTGCTTAAATAAGAGATCTTATCGAAGTCTCTATTCTAAGCAAGTAAGTTGGGATAAATCTATCTAAGATCAAGTCAACTCTTAGATATATGATATCTTATAAGTACGATTGAAATAGAAAGGTTAAGTGCAGAATATCCTAAGATATGGAAAGTGAAGCAAATGTCGCAAGATTTGCCATATTGTATTCTGAATCTAGTAGACTAATAAGGGATCTAAATAAATGTTATTGTGTTCCGGCACTTATGAAGAACATGAGTTCAGTTATTTGTTAGGATTTAGTAGACATATTCGATTGTAAGAATAAATGTTGTTCCGATAAAGTTGAACGGTCACTGAAATCTAACATACTAGATTACGATCACTATATAGTCGATATAGGTGATGAAATCTCAACCAAATGTTTGAATGGATGTTATCCTTGATATTTGTTGTTGTTCTAGATATAGACTCTCTGGAAGAGTAATGTGTAATCAAATGTCTATCTGATGATGTCTGAACCATGTGATTATGAATCATGTGGGAAATACGTATCTTGTCTAAAGATGACTAAAATACCCTTTTATGAAAAGGTTATAATTCTAGAAAATTGTCTAAAACCTAAACATACCGATGTTTGCTGGATTATGATGATTAATACCACAAATAATTGCTTATTAATCTCTATGACTATTTTTAGAAATAGTTGAATGTACTTAGTGAAGTACAACAATTCGGAAAGCCCAAAAAGTTTGAGCTAGTGCAAATATAAGATTGATGAGCTACTTAGGAATTAATCTTCAATTGGATTGAAGCAATTAATACCTGAAGGGTGCTTCAGAAGTTGTCTGAAAGGGAATCAGATTCTCCCTTAAAGGATTCCATTTTTGGATACGCAATTAGATTGTCTTTCTAAATTGGAAATAGCACTTTATACGATAAAGATGTGAAGTAAGCCTTGAAGAGTATCCCTTACCTGTTTTGGGATAGTGCCCTTATTTAAAATATATACTTAACCAAGTTTCGAAGGATAAGGTTGAATAAGTTCAATATCAGATATGGAAGGCGGTAACCTCGAATCCATCTTAACCGATGATTTAAGGTTGTCATGCTTCTGGCATGCATGCAGTGTCTGAAAGGCTTGGAGCCCAGGAAGACATATGAACCTTTGTAGGATATCTTAGCAAGTACGCTCATGTTATTTACTTGCCTGTGCAGCAAAAGGTGTTTGTCTCCAAATATGCTGTATTCTAAAGGAAGTGTTTCTTCCAAAAGAAACAGAGGGAGTAAATTTAGTTCTCAAAAGTAGTTTGAGTACCACAAGGGGATATTCAACCATCGGAACGTGAGCAGGAGACACATAAAGATGAGTTGTAGAACCCTGCCCGGAGCACACAAGTAGTCTATGAGTCCACAGATAACCACACGCCAGGAAGGGCTACTGCTATATTCATCTTGAAGAATGAAGATCTCGCAACTTATGCAGGAATGCTTGTAAGGCAAGAATAAGAGATATGGCTTGGAGCCATAATGTCTTAAATAGATTCCATATATGAAAAACGGGTTATGAACCCAGTCTGACTTACCTTAAGGGAATGTCGCTAAAATGTGTGGTAGGTATTTATGAAAGACGAACATGATAGGTAATACGATTACTAGTTAACCTGAGTTGATGGCTAAAGGGCTACGAGGCCAAAACCTTGTGATTACCTTAATGCCACCCGCTATGCTTAAATCTATTCAGATAGTGCTTGTTGAAGCTACATATCATGGCTATATGATAGTGTTGAAAATGTTGGTCCAATGGCTTGGTGTTCATAGATGATGACGTGATGTGTAAACTTACAAGATCCATTTATGGACTTAAACAATCTCTATATAAGTTTTTTACTTTGAGAATCAAAGGAGTCTGATTTGATCTAAAGTGAAGATATGCCTAATGTGCAAAGGGGTTAGTGGGAGTGTCATAGTTCTTGAGCAAGATATTGGATGTCCTTCTCAAGAGTTGTTACCCCATATCACAGTCAATTAATGTTTGGTAGTTCAAGGCCTTTACGAAAGTTCTTGGAATGGAAATTCTTATTTTGGAAATAAGAATCTATAGTGAAAGGTTTAGATACTGCTTGGTTATCACAATTCACCTACATAGATGAGATGCTAAAGGATTTTAGCATAGACCACGCTGAGAGACACTGCTAGCCAGTGTTCTCGGGGTCTATCTATGATATGACGTCTGTCCAAAAAGACAAGGAGAAAGATGATACTTATGGAAGGTCCCATTTGCTTCTGCAATAGGGTCCATCATAAGTGTTGTAAATTAAACCAGATGTTCATACTTCATGAAGAGTCATGAGAAAGTATGAAAGTGATTCTGGTAGACGTCGAGAATATCCTTAAAAGTGTTAAGGATGGGTTCCTATTGAATCTTGGAATTGGATAAACGTATATATACAGATGTATACCCATAGTCTTATGAAGATAATGGGAGCTACATTCTGATTTGGCAGCCACTTTGATTAAGTGATACAGTGAGCTGGAAATGTTCTTAGCTATAGGTCACTTTAGATTCTGCAACTTGGCCAAAACACAGTATTGCCTTCAGAGGCGCAGCGGGAGCAATACATGGATCTAAGAGGTTCATTCATGAGCCTTGTATGGTTCTTCCACCTTTTCTATATAGCTGATATAGTAAGTGGATTCATTGATTGAAGCAAGGACCAGAGTCTCGTCAGAGATTCATGTGTGTGTTGAGGCGGTTCCTTTTGAATTGGTCATTTGGAGCTGTAAGAAAATCTATGCGGGAACGCATCGGAATTTAAAATTTATTTCCTTTTACCCAAGATCGACTTCGTTTAAGCGACAAGCATAAAAGAAGTAGATGATTAATATACCTTGCTTGATCTAAAAGATCGACGCTTTGACCGTCTACGGAGAGTAGTAGTGTGTGAGCCGTCCACGTGTCCGGCCCCTATCAATATCCACACGAGCACCCCACCAGAATCCCATCATGGATTGCTACCGGAAAAACTTGGTTGCTAGACCGACCTTTTTTTCTCTCTCTCAAAATCTCCCTAGAAGAAGCTCTCCATTTTTCACAAGAACTATCAGTCTCTTGGAATTGTGATGATTCAAAAGAGCTTGGCACACACTACATATATATAGTGTGTCATGCGCCCCATGTAGTCCCAATCTGATTGGGAGAAGCTTTCTAGGAGATTGGGGAGAAAGAAAACCGTTTACTAGTGAAATAAGGAAAATAGATATTCTAGATTTATCTTATTTAATTTAATACCTCATATTAAATAAATCCAAGATATTTTCAATATCTAATTTTGATTATCTTTATCTCATTACCATAAATCTATCAATATCTA
Source organism: Gentiana macrophylla (assembly GCA_026214975.1). Taxonomy (NCBI): domain Eukaryota; kingdom Viridiplantae; phylum Streptophyta; class Magnoliopsida; order Gentianales; family Gentianaceae; genus Gentiana; species Gentiana macrophylla. The sequence goes on along the minus strand of JAOBSW010001247.1, from coordinate 40,496 downwards.
GTATTAATATATGGTAATACTAGTAATTAAAAGGGGGTTCTAAAGGCACCCCCCAAATTACTTCCGGCACCCCCTTACTTCCGGCAACCCAAAATTATACTTTTGGCACGGTTCATATATTTATTATTTTATTACTTCATACACCCCTAAAACTACTACTTGCACCACAATTTTTAGAAAATGCAAACTAGTCCTCCCAAAAATTAATCAAACATTATTATCCTTTAATTAATATAATCCACTAATCTAATCTAAACTAAAAATACATTAAACTATTTTACCTACTAACTTAATACAAATACATTTCATAAACACCCCATCTACTTCCACCACCACCTCATATTATCACACCCCCTTCATCTTCTTCAACTTCACCTCCCTTGCTTTTTCAAAACCCAAGGAAGCTTCATCTTCATCAAACACAACATTTAGATATCATCATCTTGAATCAACTCCAATGAATCAACACACACATTGCAATGAATAAGATGTAGAAATCTCCCTTGAAGACATCTCCTTTTCTAGCCAAGCGGAGAAGAAGATGAAATCATCAAACTTGGTAATTTCTTAGTCTAAAAATCTTATTTTGATGTTCAATGTGTGAGTTAAGTGAATGGGTAAACCTCATACATGCAGATTACCATGGTAGACATTGATTGATGGAGGAAATTATGGTTTTTTTGCATTTTCCGGTCATCATAGAGTTGTTGCCGTGTTTTGTTACGTTCCCGAGCGTCCATGTCAGACACAGGGAACATCAGCCACAGGGACGCCCATATGGCCGCAGGAATGTCATCCACACTGACGTCCTGACTCACAAAACAATGGACTTATGTATTTGTCAGGATGTTGGAATGGGTGGTGTTTGTAAGCAAAAGAAACGTCAGTATAGGTGACGTTCCTCGAACGATTGCATGGCTGACGTTGGTATGGAGGTATGAACATTGGTATAGCGGACGTTTGAATAGGTGATTAAGTATACCTAATCACATTGGAACATCAGGTATGGTGGCGTTCGTTGAGTCATACCAACGTCGGTTCTACCGACGTTCTGTATAAGTTTTGACATTTTTCCATTCAAGGGTATTGAACTACCATTTACTTGTTGTTGTTAATTTTCAATCCATAGAAACAATGTGATGAAACAAATAATGACAAGAGCAATGATGTAGGGGCAGTAGAAGTATTTTAAGGTAAGATACCATTAAGTGAATTTGTTATTCGTTTATGCTCATCCTAATTGACTATGACTTTATATAATACAAATGTACGTTTTTTTTGTAGCATTTGGCTGATGAAATGATTGATGAAAATCAACAAAATCTTAAGAATCTTCGAGATACCACGCTTGCATTGAGGGATGAGTCACCTGAAGAGTTATCAATCGATATGACTTCACTTTTTCCAGCCGATGAAGTATGTACTTAAAACTTATACTATTTCTATGTTTGTACACTTTAAATTTTTTTTCGTATTCATTACATTTGTATATTGTTCATAGGAATTTAATTCGAGAGAAGCCGTTACCAAGCACCTCAAGGAATTGGCAAGAGCGAATGGTGTCGTCCTTGTGATAATGAGATCTGAATGTAACGGAAAGCGGACATCGTTCATTAAATTCCAATGTGAGAGAGGTGGATTCCCAAGGGATCATTGCAAAGGAGAAAAGTATGAGAAAAAAGTTGGCACTACCGGAAAGAATAAGCCAAGATAATCGTCCACAAAGAAATGCGGATGTCCATTTTTATTGAATGCTAAGAAGGATGCATTTAGGGACGTGTGGACCGTGAAAGTCTTGAATGGTGTGCATAATCACAAAACTGTCAAGTATGATGAGGGCCATGCATACCTTGGTCGGATTGATAAAGAACAAGTTGATGTTGTTGCAACAATCACTCGAAACGGCATTTTGCCTAAAAATATACTACGGATGTTGAGAAATAAGGATGGAAAAAATTGTACGTCACAAAAGGTGATCTATAACATTCATGCTAAGAAAAGGAAGAACGCATGAGAGGGTCGTACAGTGATGCAAGAGGTTTACAATTTGGCGGGCAAGAACACATCCTTCATTGAGTGTAGGTATGATGAACGAAACATAGTGAAAGATGTATTTTGGGCCTTTAACGAAAGCTTGTCCCTTACAAGGTGCTTTCCTTCTGTCATGCTTATGGATTGTACATACAAGAAAAACAAGTACAAAATGCCCTTTTTGCAGATTGTTGGCGTTACGTCTACGGACATGTCATTTTCGGTTGGATTTGCACTGCTATGTTTGGAGAGGGAAGACAACTACACATGGGCTTTGACTATGCTTCGCCAAGCAATTGGTGACCAAAGCAAGTGAATTGGTTGTGTTGTGACATATAGGGAAGAAGCATTAATGAACGCAGTACGTGTTGTATTTCCAAAAGCAAGGAACATGTTATGCCAGTGGCACATCGAGAAAGGTCTTATGTCGAATTTGAAGACGAAGACTATGATAGAAAGTTGGGAGGATTTAATGTTAGCATAGACAGAGGTTGTTAAAGCAAACTCAGAAGAGGAGTTGAATGAGCGATTGGAAGAGTGTAAGAAGACTTTTAGTGAAGATGCAATGAGTTATGTTTCTTCTACATGGTTGAATGCACACAAGGAGCCATTCGTCTCGGCATGGAAAAACTCGGTTTTTCATCTAGGAAACACATCAACCCCTAGAGTCGAGGGAATGCATTCAGTGTTTAAACATTGGCCAAAAACCGGCCTTGGGGACTTGGGTTGCGGAGTAGGAAGCCGGTATTAAAATGATTGATCAAGAGATCAAAAACATCAAAAATCCTTTGATAAGTCTATTTTCATGGAGCCGAAGAAATTCAAAGATAATCCGTTGTTTAAAGAGCTTAAACAACATGTATCTATATACGCATTGGGGTTGTTGTATGATGAGTTGGAAAAAAACCAATGATAGCGATGTGTTGGATAAGGAGTGTGGTTGTACTATTCGAAAGACACATGGATTGCCGTGTAGACATGACATGGAAAGGTTTAAGAAGAAGCCCGGAAGCATCCCTCTGTCATCCATCGATGTTCATTGGAAGACCCTAGATATCAAAGGGCCACCTCCAAAAGAAGCGGATTTAGACTACGTGCCAGTTATCCATGCCTTAGAAGAAAAACTGAAGATGACAGATGTTTGGGAGAGATAGAGGTTGATAATGAAGATAAGGGAAACTTGTCAACCGATTAATACTGTGTTGTAAGAGCCGAAAACGAAAAAGACGGGTCGTGGCCGGCCTAAGGGATCAGGAAACAAAAGGAAGTTGTTGGAGGACAACTCAACTAAGAGGGAGATGAGCATGTTTGAACGAGTTGAGCAAGAATTATAGAGTGTTACCCCAACTCCACCTTCATCTCAAGGTGTTTCTTCTTCCAAAAAGAAAAAACCTCCAAGTACTCGGGCACCATCTAAACGTGCAAAGGTTTCAATGCCTATATCTTTTGCCGTTGGATACTTACAAAGGTATCTTAAATAATTTCTGCCAAATGTTCATGAGCACATTTCGTCAATGGTTAATGTTGATCCGGATGGAAATTGTGGCTTTAGACTAATAGCACACGGAATAGGGCTTGGAGAGAGTGTATGGCCACAAGTGAGAAGAGCGGTTGAACAAGAATTGATGGCAAACAAGGATCATTATATGGCCTTATTTGATGGACAACAATATGTCTACGAAAAATGCATGTCCTCAGTTGATCATGAAGATGGAGGGTGTGGAGTGGCCAAGTATTATGACAGTTTCCTTGGTTGTGTTGTGTGCAACCTATATGGTGTGTCCCTAAGCATATTGTCTACGTCGCACGGAAACCGAACCTTCCTTCTCAGTAAGAAAAAACTAACCATATATGGATGGGTTTTTGCAATGGTAACCATTTTGTTCGTTTGTTTATGAAAGACACCTGTCCAATACCTAGGGTGAACATGATTTGGCATAAAGTTCGGACGTTGGAAGCAAATGAATGGTATGAGAAATTACGGGATATGATCGGTTTATGGCATGATGTGGTCATGGATCCATGGATGGGGAATCATGTTGATTTGTCCAACGAGTAAGGTGAAAGTTGTTTTGTAAATTCCAATGATGTATTGATACTCATTTTGTGGATGCACAATGATCTATTTTGTAATACTTTTAGATCATACTTTTAGAGCTTATGTGATGTATTTTGAGTTACGTTCATGAATTATGACCATTTTGTGAAGTATGCTAGTAATGTTGCTATTTTATGGTTTGAATGTGTGTTTAACGTTCAATATTTTTGTTGCTGAAATGTGATATTTGGTGTAATTTTATGGTATGACTGTGTGTTAACCAAGGGAAAAATGTTGGTTCTGAGACACAGAACACCACCATGGATAGCGTTCCTCGTGAGAAATCAACGTCACCTAGGGTGACGTTTTAAGAAAAGAAAAATAGATTTCCCTTGAGTCTCTGTATCAGCCATAGGGACGTTCCTAGTGTATATGACACACCCATGTCACTGACGTTCCAAGAAATTTCAACAACAGAGTCATGCCCACTCTGTTTCATCACAACGCCAACTAAAGGGACGTTACAGGTAAATAACCAACACCGCTATAACTGACGTTTCTCCAAATGCCAGTGCAGCTGACGTTGATATCTTGTCACCAACGCCAGTATTGGTGTCGTTTTGAATAACAGAGCCAATACCTTATTCCAAGTCTCTGTTACTGTAAACGCCAGTCATTCCAAGTGGCACATGAACATCAATGTGGTTGACGTTTTCAGAAACAAAACTCACAAGTGGCAGTTCAAAAAACACGGGCCATGAATACCAACTCACACCAATTCAAATACCAAAAGCCAAAAATCCAAATCACATACAAACAAATAGCAATTCAACGGGAATCAAAAAACCAATTCAGATCATATACGAACAAATACAATGTATCAAATAGCAAATGTGAATACAATGTATCAAATAGAAATTGTGCATACGATGTATCAAATAGAAAACATGCATACGATCTAAAAGTATCAAACTCCGAATGTTCATTCAATGCAACTATCTCTTTTTCGTGGTCCTTGCACGCTTCTTTGTTCGTTGATCTTGTACTTTAGTTGATTCTTTGGCCTCGGCTTCGGCTACGGCTTCGGCTTCGGCTTCGGCTTGAATACATACACCCGTAGTTATGAACTCCAATGCCATCTCAAGCGCTTTCAATAGGTCCTTTTTGCTCTTCTTTGTAGCATTCGTAACCACGTCTCGTACAACATCAACGACTTTAGCCTTGCTTGACTCATCCTGTATGTGAAACAAAAAAACCATTTATGACATTCAATAAAGAAACAAAACAAATGAGTGTATATTCGTAAATAGATATGGTGAAACCTCTCGTGGATCTCGCTGCTTCTTTTTTCTCACTCCAAATCAAATGACGTATGGCAACACCTCGATACCAGTTCATGTAATCAGCCGTGCATTCCTAGTGAAATCTCGATTTCTCCATTCTCTGAACCTTATTCACTAGATGATTCACATAATGAATGAAGTCATCATCATGTGACTCGTGTGTGACATTGTATTTCTTCACCTTTCCACTTCTATTTGATGCTTTTGGAGGAATCGGTGACTGTGGTATGGATTGGACATGTCCGAACTGCCGGACGACACGGTTTGGGTGATACACCTCTACAATGTCCAGTGTCCGTATGCAACCACAAAACCACCATACGTCGTCATCAGGGACCGTTCTCACATCCTTATAAGCATCCCAAACAACCTGTAAGATGGAAAATGCTTTAAATATAACTTAACGACCCATTATCTTAGTTAATGCGAAAGGTCATACTTACATCTCGTGCCTCCATCAAGTCTAAGTCCTCTCTCGTATGCTTCAACAATGTGAATGCCACATGCTCTTTAATTCCAGTAACAGGTTTCCACCTCAATGACCGTACCATCTCCCTGGGATTGAAGTTATTGTTCATCGGAGGTCGGAATGCTGGAAAGTGTTCATACACCCATGACTGTAAAAAAAGATATTACAATACAGTCAGCCATGTAAGTGTTTAAACATAAACACCACATATACAACTTAAAAAATTAAATATCAGGTGTTACCTCTAGCAATGTCATGTATCCAGAAACCCCAATAGTATTTGTCCTAGAAGCCTTTGATAGTTTCCGGTAAAGATTTGCCAATGTAGCAGCACCCCAGGCTCATTCACCAACCTTATCCAGATCCTGTAAAAAATGCAGGTAAGCTATTCCTATCTTATATCCACTGCGGTCTTAAATCAAAGTACATGCAAGCATGTACAACAAGTATCCACGCAATGCCTGATCCACAGTAATGATCGACCTACTACTAGATCCCTCACCCTCATTACGTAACCCGCATCTACCCACAAGGTTGTTCTTCAACCAGCTTTTGGACACCCGTAGTCCACCAATATGTCCTTACTCATCTGCCACTAAATCTGTATGAATCCCTAACAAGTTATGAACAAATGTAACTGGGTTCTGAACATTTTTCTCAACATCAAAGTTGACGGCCTTTCATGCAACCGGTAAGCCCGTAATATATCGGACGTCGTCTAGTGTGATCGTCATCTCACCGAATGGCAAGTGGAAGGTGTTTGTCTCCGGATGCCACCTCTCGACAAAAGCACTGACGATCACACGATTGGCTTGGTTGTAAGAAGACTGTAACAGGTTGTACAACGGATTAGCTCTTAACATTTGCTTGAATTGCTCACATTCATCATCAATCTTCCACAAACGGAGGGAAGATGTGTACTGCTTGCATTGAATTACACCTCGGTCCTGTTCAATAGCACGGTACGAATATAAAGTTAGATTTATGAAACGAATATACATATAAAACAAAACTTATAAAATTATACAACTTAAAAAATATGATACCTTTTGCATTGTCAACAACGCATAGCCAACATGCTCTGGCCAATCCTTCCCCAACAAAATATTTGTGTCTACCACCACCCCATCATCGCTGTAATACTGTAAACACTCAGCTGCGGCTACTTCTGCCTCTGTTGGTGCCTTAGCACTGCCAGATGCCTGTCTTGTAGTGGCCCCGGATGTGGTGGCCCCAGCATTGGCAGCACCGGAGGTCTGTCCTATAGTGGCCCCGGATGTGGTGGCCCCAGCATTGGCAGCACCGGAGGCATGTCCTGTAGTGGCCCCAGATGTGGTGGCCCCGGAACTGGCAGGACCGGAGGCCTCTCCTGCTGATGGCCCCGAACAAACAACTGCTTTTGCCACTGATGTAATCTCGGCACTAACACCTACAACTATCTCAACTATGACTGAAGAAGCTTGGACTCCCAACTGTGGATCAACTTCCTCCGTCAGATCCCGGTACTAACACCGGCCTCAACAATCACCAAGGAGCATGAAATCCTAAATGTGTCTCAAACCGACTCGGTGGTGGCCCTACAATAGAATCTACAACGGTCTCAATGCCATCGAAGGATCCTCCACTCCCAACGTGGTCTCAACTAACTCTGGTGGTGGCCCTACACTAGAATCTACAACGGTCTCAATCAGAAGTGAAGGAGCCTCCACTCCCAACTGTGTCTCAACAGACTCAATGTTGGCCCTGCCACTATCATCTGCAACGGTCTCAACTATAAGTGAAGGAACCTCCACACCACGTTGATCCACTGTGGTACCTTCACGCTATCTGCAAAGCATACAATCTTACTGCACTGCCTTTAGTCATAATTTCCTACACATGATACAAGAAATAAATTGTCACCAAATGAAAAATCAACTAACAAAGAAAGTAGACATATATAAACAAAGCTCAAGGATAAGACATAAACCTCATACAATGTAACATTACCTATAATTTGATAAACAAACTCATCAAAGAGACTAACCATAAACAAATTATAAAAGAGACTAACCATAAACAATTTTGAATCTATAAAACTCATTTGGATGTAGATAACAAACTCATCAAAGAGACTAACCATAAACAAGTTTAAAATCATTCGAAGCTACCTAAACTCATATACAGGTGTTACTTAGGTATATAACAAACACATCAAGTGGACTAAAGGGTAATAAAGAATGGATACAATCCAAACTTAAAAATTTCGATGCAACAAGTATTCTGCGGGTGAACGCCAAATGAGAACTAGTTTGCTTAGGCATCTCACAAACTGATGTTTTCAATACTAAACCAACGCCAATGATGCTGACGTTTCTATGAACGCCACTCATGGTGGCGTTACAACATGAAGAGCAACACCCCAAGGACTGACGTTTTACAGAGGCAACCCTAATGTGTTTTACTTATAAAGATGTCACCCGCACTCAACGCTTTTAAGTCGATAAGAACGCCACCCACACTAGCATTTATTTATGAAACCCTAAGACGCCACCGCTCGCGCATACACACCAAACGAGCGACATCAGTACCGACGTTCCCCACCCGAGTCATCTTCTCCGATTACACTATCGGAAAACGGCCGGAAAATCGAAAAAACAGAAATAAAACCACCATAAAATCATATGTCCAACCCGATTTCAAACACCCCATGGTTACCCATTGCATTGAAACAAAAATAAACATACCTTTGATGATATGAAACCCGATTTTAGCTTTTTCTTCTCTTGTTCTACCCTTTTTTTTTTTTTTTTTTTTTTTTTTTTTTTTTTTTTTTTTTTTTTTCTGATGCAATAAGGGAGGGAGAGAGGTGGGAGGGAAATTCTTTGAAAACAAAGGGGTGGGAGGGAATGTATTAATTTGTTTGATATAAGTAGTTTGTGTGTGTATTAATTTATTTAATATAAGTAGTTGTTTTGATGTTTTAATAATTCTAGGGACTAAAGTGTAGTTTTTATTTATTTATTAATGTGGTGCCTGAAAGTAATTTTGTGGTGCCTGAAAGTAAAAAAAAATTCATAAAAGGGGTGCCGGAAGTAATTTTGAGGGGTGCCTTTAGAACCTCCCTAATTAAATTGCACAATCCAAGTATATCTTATACATTTAGGTCCTGCGCCCCATATACCAATATATTGGCATCCGGAATATTCTTAATTAATATAATGCTATGATTAATTAATTTATAAAATACACGTGTATCAATATACACAAACAATTTCGACATACATATACATTATATGTATATTTAATTAATCAATATGCTTAATATCATGTATTTAATTTATTCATAATTAATAACCACCAAATTAATTTATCACTATAACACTTTATAGTCGAGATAAAACTTTTCTTATTTGGTTATCGCTATAACCGCATTTTAATCCGGCAAGATGTTCTTATGTGTGTGACCCGATAGACTTCCGAATATGTTGGCCGTAGGCACAAAGTGCAATTACGAAAATGCCCTTCACACCTAACGATCATGGATAGCGTCTAGCAGCACGTAGACAACCCCCAATCATCGGAAGAGTCAAATGCAATGGCTACTACCTTTCATGTGAAACGGTTACCGTGTAAATAGAATCCTATCGCTATAATAATATCCATAAGCCGTATCTCGAGTGCCAATATATTAACAACCGTATCTTACACTATGGATATCATGCTCTCTCGAAGTAATTCATTTACTCCCACTTTGCAAAGATTCACGAGAGCTAGACATTCCTTATAAGAAGGCCCTTTCGGATATTTACTCATATTAATACGATACACGATTTCCGGACAAGCGACATGAATCCTACGCATGCTTCAGTATCACAACCAGTCACTACCGCATGATTTCCCCATGGCTAGGGGAAACCTCAATAGTGGTAAAGTGTGAAAATTCACACCGTGATGCTATGAAGACTCCGGTCTTAGAATAATTACACAACCGCCACATAGTGCGACACTTAATAAAGTTAGTGGGTCAGTATAATGTATGCATTCTCGAATACACGTCCACGTACAGTCCAAGTGTCCAAACACTTTGATAGACGAGATATATCCCTATCTTCACAAGATAGAAGACATCTAATACGTGCTAGTCTAAACGTACCAATAATGTCCCATTTAATAGCACATACGACTATAGACACTTAAGTATCAAACCTTTAAAAAAGTGAGTCGAGATCTCATCAACCATAATCCCTATCATGATTTCTCTTTCACAGTTTGACATTAGGGACGTTATCATGTACACATAAAATTTCGGATATTATGTGATTAGTAATTTCATGTACACATTATGGATGGGCATCCGAAATTTGCTTAGTAATTTTCATGTTGCTCGTCCAGAAATTGCGTATCCTATGAATGGGTGTAAATATCCGAAAGAGACTTTTTATGAGGAATATATTATTCTCGAAAGACTTTGCAAAGCGGAAGTATATGTTACTTCGAGAGCGTAGGATGTCCAGATTATAAGATACAGTCGTTGATGTTTGACACTCAACGTATGATCGTATGGATATTATTATAGCGATAGGATTCTATTTACACGGTAACCATTTCACATGAAAGGTAGTAGTCATTGCACTTGACTCTTCCGATGGTTGGGGGTCACGGTGTGTTGCTAGACGCTATTCCATGATTGTTAGGTATGAAGGGCATTTTTGTAATTGCACTTTGTGTCTACGGGCAACATATTCGAAAACCTATCGGGTCACACACATAAGAACATCTAGCCGGATTAAAAGTGGTTATAGTGATAACCAAATAAGGAAAGTTTATCTCGACTATAAAGTGTTATAGTGATAAATTAATATGGTGGTATTTATTTATTATGAATAAATAAATTCAAGATATTAATTATGTTGATTAATTAAACATACATGTATGTATGTCGAAATATATATGTATATATGATATACATGTATTTTGTGAATTAATTAATCATAGTATTATATTAATTAAGAATATTCCGGATGCCAATTTATTGCCATATTGGGCGCCATATATAAGTGTATAAGATACACTTGGATTGTGCAATTTAATAATGGCATTATCATATATTAATATTAGATATTAATAGATTTGTATAAATTGATTTATGGTAATAAGATAAAGATAGTCAATATTAGATATTGACAATATCTTGGATTTATTTAATATGAGATATTAAATTAAGTGAGATAAATCTAGTATATCTAGTTTCCTTCTTTTATGATTAAAAGGAATTCTTTCTCCCCAATCTACTAGGAAGCTTCTCCCAATCAGATTGGGACTACATTAGGGCGCCACCTTCTTTATAATAGGAGGTGGGTGTCGAGCTCTTTTGTACATTATAATTAGAAGAGTTCTAATTTACTAGAAATAATGAGAGCATCCTAGAGAGAGTTTTAAGAGAGATAAAAAGTCGGTCTAGCAACCGAGTTTTTCTGGTTGCAATCCATGATGGGATTCCGGCGGGCTGTTCGTGTGGACTAGCGATAGAGGCCGAACGCTTGGGCGGCTCCGTGCACCACTACTCCTTTGTAGACGATAAAGCTTCGATCTTTTAGATCAGTCAAGGTAACTTTCTCGTTTACTACTTATATGTTTGTTGTTTAAACGAAGTCGATCCTGGTTAAAAGGAAATAAATTTTAAATTACGCTGCGTTCCCGCGTAGATTTCCTAACATAGTCTCGCACCTGCATCAAGTCCAAATCCTCTCTTAGATGCCTTAGTGCAGTAAAAGCAATTGCATCCTTCATTCCGCCGATAGGATTCCACTTCATCGACAATACCATCTCTCATTACTTGAACTCATCGTTTGAGGGGGCGTGTTGATGGAAAATGTTCATAAATTCATACCTGAAGGACAATACTCAAAAATTCTCGTTTAAGTATTCACGAAAACTAACAAAACCCAATGAAATTTCAATATACTATATACCTCCAAAAGTATCAAGTAACCGGACACTCCCACATCCTTCATCCCAGTTGCCTTCAAAAGTTGCCGGTATAGATTCGCAAGTGTCGCAGCAGCCCAAGCCCACTTATTCACTCTATCCAAATCCCTTAAAAAAGGAAGATACACTACATGTATCTTGTCTCTAGACCGGTCTTGGAGAAGGGTACATCCCAGTAAATACAACAAATACCCAGTGTGGCTTGATCAACACTGATTCTATCATGTCCACGTCTACCCGCGAGATTGTTTTTCAACCAAATTTTCGACACCCTTAACCCACTAGAATGATCAAACTCATCAACCACTACATTCATATTGATACCTAGACACTCGTTCACAAATTCTACCGGGTTTATATATTTTGGAAATTCATAGTTCGCGGCCTTTCTCGTAACTGGTAAACTTGTGATACATCGGACATCATCGAGTGTAATGATCATCTCACCAAAGAGAAAGTGAAAGGTGTTTATTTTTGGATGCCACCTCTCAATAAATCCATAGATGATAACGCGATTGGCTTGCATATAAGAAGAATTGATCAATTTGAACAAAGGATTGGCTTTCAGCCTTGTCTTGAATCCCGCACACTCGTTCTCAACATCCCAAAGTGATAGTGAATTTGTGTACTGCTTACACTCTATAAGCCCCCGGTCCCGTGCGATTGCAACATTAAAAAGTCAAAAGTCAAATATATATAAAAGCAAAACCATTGACAAAGTATACAACACATTTTAAATTAATATACCTAGGCTTCTTCTACAAACCATATGCAACATGCTTATCTAGACCCTCCAATAATGCATTGGTGTCTACCTCCACACCACTATCACTATCATACGCATCATGTGATCCCTCACTTGCCTCTCTTGTTTCCCCTCCACTCTTAGATGCTCATGTTGCCCTTGCACTCCCAGATGCCGCTACTGTCAATCCTGCTCTCCCAACAACATCTATTGTTGTACCGACTCTCCCAGTTTCAGCTGCTCCATATGTGGCTGTTGGATATACAGAAACCCGAATCCGGATCCGATCTATAATTGGATCATCAGATCTGATTAACAGCACCGATCGAGACACTCGATCATGCACAGTGGAAACTATGAATTAATTTCGCATGAGATTTTACCACGATTCAATTCACATGATTAATTAATATAACTACCAGAAGGTTTAAGATTTATTGGGGAGAAGCCGTGATCTTCCGAGTTGTATCTCTAAGCGACGACTGGTGGACGTCGATCTCGCATTTGAACCTCCTCGAATATGGCTTCAAGAAAAACCTAGTTTTTCTTCTTCCCAATGGCTAAGACAAAAAAAACAAAATTTCTCTCTTTTCTTCCAAAAAAAAAGGTGGCGCCCTTATTTTAATAAAAATGGCGTTGGATTCATATGGTTCTATTTTGTGTTGGGAGAAATTCTCTTTTATAGGAAAATAACTAATAATTTGAGAGTTTATCTTTTACACACAAATTTATCTTTTTCCTTTACTTAAAATAAAACCTTTATCCAATAGGAAAACAAATTTCCTATTTATCCAATAAGAAAACTAATTTCTTATCTATAATTATATATATAACACATAAATAATTATATTACCCACATTATAATTAATTAGGAGAAAAATTTCTTTTCCCAAAACCAAAAAAAAGCGGCGCCATTTTTGTGTGTCAATTGGGATAATAGAAAATATTTTTTCTATATTACATATTATTTACCGAATAAATGATATCCGCATATTTATTAAATAGACCAGCTACTTAATTTATTCTCGAGGTTCCGTAATACGAGAATTCACTCGCATGTTAGGAGCCAACCCGGGGACCATGGACCTATAACCAGTAGCTACAATAAATTGAATAAAAGATTCATCGAACAGAATATTTCTACTCGACTTATTATTCCGGAATTACGCCACCATAAATCCGAAACTGAACTCTACCAATTATTGATATAACTTATTCTCAGAAAGTCGAGTCATAATTGTCCATTGATATAATCATTACATACAGACTAACCCTCCATAGACTATCCGTAACGAAGGTGGAATATTTCCGTAAACCTTCTTCATTACATCTTATCCTTATTTACCATTAACCCACTAGTGATCAATTAGTTCATAACCAATACGAACTCGGCCAATCGATCAGTTTCTAGGATTAAAAAATAAGGGGATTGTCTATCTACTTCCCGCGGGAAGGAATGAATTCCATATTTGTGAGACACACACTTCTCACTCATTCCAGAATAATGCCAACGTGAAAGTGATTCGGAACGCGCCTCTTAGCAATCCTTAACGTACACATCAAACCCTATCTTGAAACAAGCAGGCGTCTGCAATCACTTCAGGATTAAGGTTAATCCATATATGATCATCTTGTGATTTAATAATATTTCTCAATCACGGAATTATATGAGAAACGCAGATTAAATCGGTCCAGTCCTATATGATTACATCGTATATAAATGCCCCATTAGATAACCAATATCAATGGTCCGGATAAGACGGTCACACCTTAAAGTGTTTTGGGCGCATTAGTGGTGGTTTAATCAATAGACCCATAATTTGATTAAGTTCACCACGGACTAACAGTTAAGTGTATCACCATAAACTTAATCCTCATGTGTGACACACACTAAGTTATATGGCTACATATGATACGACTTGGGGTTTTCAGCAGTGTATTACTTATAAGCACGAAGCAAACAATAAGATGAGAATAAATCGATCATTTATTATAAAAACAATTACATAAATTGTCTTTCGGGCGCTACTTCCAACAATCACCCACTTGCCCGTATAGACAAGAAACAATTGTCTTTCGGGCACTCTACGTCCAACAATCTCCCACTTGTCCGTAAAGACAAGCAACAATTGTTTTTAGAGCACCACACCCTTATTCTATCTATCCACAACATTCTCCCACTTGCTCTAAATCATATGAGATATATCTCTCAATTTTATACCCGTCAAGCGCTAATCAGTGACATTAGATGCCACACGACTTAGTAAACTGATTTGCTAGGTTGTCGGCTCGAGGCGATATTTAGGACCGAAACGTCCCCTCTCTGCACAATCTGTCTGATCAGGTGGTACTCTCTCTCAATATGCCTTTGACCTCTTGTGACTGCGAAGATCATTTGCATGAGCTACCTTTCAACTATTTTCACAAGAAATGGTATCGCTCATCGAGACCTCGAATCACTACCCAATCCTTCAAAGAACTTCTCAAGCCACACTGCCTCTTTAGCTGCTCCGAAAGCTGCTATGTATTCGACAAACAGAGTCAAATTGGCAGTGCTGGATTGGCCACACTATAGCTCCATCAATATGAGAAAACACTAAGCCCGAGATCAATTAACGATCATCCTTAATTTGAATGTAAGTCGAATCGCTAGAAGTCAACAATATCCGTGTGCACTCAATATAGACGATATTACTCCTCGCTTCTCCGAAGGTACTTGAGGATGCATTATACTGCTACTCAACGTTTGAATCCAAGATTCGACTGTAATTGACTTTTAATAATCTGACATTCTCTATCCACCAGAGAATTTATCCCATTTTTCTCTTTATCCAAAGACTGAAAGAATTATTCTGTGAGGGGTTGGGTAGGAAACCCCTCGTTGAATTTGCATACGAAAATTCATTATCATCTTAACCAATAAAATTCATGGGATATTTCCAACAACTTGTTCTCATGAACTTGATCGAACCGATTTCTAAGAATATAGTCCACTTCTCTGGTTTAGAGAAGTTTTGTCTTGTCAGTTTTTGACTTTAGATAACACACCTATGTTGCTTACAACTGTTTCAGTGTTACCTGTTATTGACACTAACGTCTACTACTTTACCAATATTGATTCTCTGGTCTACAAAAGACTCATCAATATTCTGGTCAAGCTCACACATTTGAAACATATGACTTTTAATGACCATGAGGTTTGCTTTAATCCACCAATGGATATAAGCATAGGAAGTCAATCTGCCAATGGCTTTAAGCAAAAAAAAACCGTCTGTTCCAAATGAATCTAAGCTCCATTGTACGGAAAGAAAGTCTCAGGGCATCACCCTTGTTAATCTTTCTGCTTTCCATAGAGTCAAGAAAGGCTGAGTGGTGAGAAATTTTCAGGGCATCACCCCTGTTTAACTCTCTACCTGTCAGGGAATTTCCCTTAGACAATTTAGCTTTGCTTTGAAAGATAAACTTTCCCATTCATTCGACTCTTTTTAACGCAGATCCAATTGCTCACACTGCGCATGAGACACTCAGGTGTTCTACAATAGTATGAACAGAACTGGAGTACCAAAACTCCATTTACAGGTTTATGCTTTAAACCAACCTCTTTTTATCAAAATCTTACACAATCCTTTCAAAAGACCATATGTTATCAATCATCCTCAGCAGACTGTAAAGTCTGCATAATCACAGTGAGTCAATGGTTAAACCATACTCCCACTGCATTTGGGTGGTTTGATATTCTGATCTGATTCAGTAGTATTTATCAGTGTTATCCCCAAACAACCAATATTGGATGTGATCTGAATAATCAGATAGTAACTCCTTGAGTAACACCACTTCAAGGTCCAAGGTTGTTATATATACATTCTCCTAGAAAGGTCGTGATAAAGACAACCGTCATTATCCGATCTTCGTAATCTTATAACCAACCTTTACTCATTGCAATAAGATATTTCATGAACAATCACCATCTGAACGTGTATGCAAAATCTCCACTCCTACCTTCAAGCATTAATGATAAATGCCTCTATTTGCGGAAGTGGAGTAAATGTACTTCACTATTTATCCACAAATTCATAAGCATCTTCTAGGTAGACTTCTCGGTATTACATAATAATGTAAACCGCTATTTTGCAACTAATATCTTAATTGAGTTAAGCAAAGAAATGTGGCATCTCAATAACTATACAAGACAATACTCGGAGGTAGGTCAAGCATCGTTGTCAAAACCATGCCATAGCCTATATCTGAGCATGAAATATTCGTTTCTCTGGTTATATCCGAGATTCCTCCAAATATTTAGATAAACTAATCGGCGTTTCGAGTAGTCATTAGACAAAATGTCTATTATTCAAAAGCTCCTACTAGCTTTTATCCTTCATAAGACCCCGAAGGTCAATATGAACAATTTGTGATACTTCTTCAGCTCTATTACCTTTTTCCTAATTGAAAGGTACCTTAGTCATTTTTCTTCGAGATTGTGTTCTTAGACTGGGAAATAGGATTCCCCCTTAGCCAGTCTTAAGATCTTCTCTTTAGGATATATGCACTAATTAATAGATGCTGAAGAATAGTTTATCTTAATATGGAAACCAATTGTATTAATAGCTTATGATGTGTTACATATACCTTTTCAACATTACTTAGTGGTTCTAACTTTATCAGACAAAACTCCGAGTCTCATAATCATATACAAATGTCATATTCACTTTCTTTAAGGCGACTATATTATCGGTTTGAAAGTGAGTCCATTCGCTCCAATGAATCAAAACAGTAAATTAAATTTATGCAATATTCAAGGATAAAAATCAAATTCGCTTCCTTATATCACTCCCACTATCTCACCAAATAAGCGCCCGCTGTCTACTCTTTAATCATTAATGCGTAGCTAGTTCTTACAAAAGAACTTAGCTTCCGGGTCATAATCCCGGTTAAGAAGGTCTTTAAGGATTCATAGGTTAGTGATCCGTAATCACTTTCCTTATCCTATGCTTTCTTTTATTAATATTTCGGTTCAGTCTTAACTTATTTAGTATAGATGACATACACTTTTAGACATTTACCCTCCCATTCTCGGCTTTCTTTAAAGGAAATGGCCGTGAACTAGTAGTTCATTTGAGTAGACACTACTCGTGAACTGTGGGATGTCTGGTGCAAATGATACAAATCATTCTCACCATTTTTGAACTAATATCGGTTGTCTCTCGTTCAACACGAGTGACAGCAATGACATACTCATCAATGTCACTTAATTTTGAAGGCTTAAGAGGGAAATCCTCCACCAAAAAATTAATGGCATTCTTGATTTATGAGTTCAACGTTCTTGTTACTTTTCCACTTACACGAAGTCATCATCAGTCAATTATAATCATTTTAGCAGTTTAGTTACCTTTAGATGATATGTAGTTGAAAAATAAATTATGACAGAATTTTTTCAAATCATACACCACAACAAATAAGAAATTTTAGGAATTATAAACGTGATGTCATGCATGCAGTTTATCTTACCATTCCAATGATTTAACCACACGTCATACTGCCGCCGCATGGTCGTATCAGCACAATGACGATTAAATTAAGACAATCTCTCTCAACAATTAAACAATTGAGAATCAGACATCTCCATTTAATTGTTGATTACCTTCCTTTTTTAGCCAAGATATTTCCAAAAACATCATTGTGAGTGTGACCTACTATTTCAGATATCAAAGTACGCCCCGAGTATTGATCGAACTTTTCTAGATGTCCAATCTAACCGGCAGTGTACCGGGTCAATTGTAGTCTAGTAAGTGGTCAAGGTCGATCCACGAGGATTGTGAGGTTGAACACCTCGAAAAGCTATCATTATCTTGATCTAAGTCGCAAATTTACATGAAAGTAATGTTCCTATAAATCTACTACTAAAAATGGTGATAAAATGATAAAAACCTAGCCAAGATAATGCAATGATCAAGAAAACCTCTATTAGCATCATGGGAATTAACTACCTACCAACCTTCCAATGGTGTTCAAGTGTGTGCTATCGGTGCACTCCTAAACTAGTAATTTCCCCTCATATGAGTGAATGAAACTACTCTATACCTCCTCCTTGGTCTAGGTGTCCTAAACCTAATGAATTGGAATGATAAGAACTTGAATGCAATGACAATGTCAATACTCCCCGGATAAGAAATCGAATGCCTCAAGAGGTCGATTTTACCTTCCGGTTCTCCTATTCCTTCTCCCACACCTAATATCTTCTTTTGGTCTCAACTAAGTGTGTGTGTGCTAGTGCTAGGTGATCAATCCAACACCAACAAGCAATTCAACGAAAATAGGAAAAGATAACCACAACACATGAAGCTATGAAACATGAACAAACATTCCCAATCAACCAATAGAGATTAAACTATCACAACTACATAATCTTGGCTAGTGTAGAACTAGCCACTCATGAACATAAACACCAACAAATCGATGTAAGCATTCATAATAATGAGAACAATTAATTCAAAGTAAAGATTAAGAATTATACCAATCACAAGCTACAACTCGAAATTGGAAGCTTTCATTCAAGCTCAAAAGATTTCCATGGAGTTTGGTACACCAAAGTGATGAAACCTCTTCCACCAAATACTTTAGAGATCAACTAACAATTCTTAATGTTTGCAATGAAATTAAGAGCTAAATTTGTGTTAAAAATTGACTAGGAGAGCCCCTTGGGGCGGGTTGGTGCCTGCAAGGGAGGGAGAGAGTGGAGAAGATGAAGTTGGGGTGTTGAATAATTAGGTAAATTCGACCTAAAAAGGGATTATATGGCTGAAAACTGCTCCTGTGACGTTTTGGTGCACGTCACTAAAGGTGTGGCGTGCGTCACAAAAAGGTCTAAAACTCTCTGAATCGCTACAGTGACGTTTGACGCGCGTCACTAAGGTTTGGCGTGCGTCACTTCACTACGTAAGCTTAGAAAAATCGCCATAACTTGAGTTGTAGAGCTCCGATTGATGTGATTCAAATTACGTTGGAAAGCTCGTTTCTTCATATACAACTCTCATTCAAAAGTAGTCTCCAGAAAATGCCTCTAAGCTGGGTCAAATGTCCATTGAAATAGACTATGGTAGCAATACTAAGGACAATTGATCCGTTTTGACTTGTAAGCTTCCGGCACACTCTTCTAGCCCTCAAAAAACATGTTTAGGCTCAACACGTGTCATCCATCAGGGTCTTGGCCAACCTAAAATCCTGAAATACGACACCAAAATACCAAGTATAAACCCGACACGACGCTCCGGTTACTATAACCGGTACAAAACTATCAAAATATGATATTTTATATAATAATTACTATCTACACACTTGGATGAAACTAACCAAATAATGACTCAAATTGATACGAGAACATCAATAAATACATGAGAAATGGGGATAAAACATCGTGAAATGCATCAACTAGTTGACTCACATCACAACTCCCCACTTAGCTTTTGCTCGCCCTCGAGCAAATAAAGCGACAAAACAACTCAAGTCAAGAGATGGGTCATACAACATCGTGAAGTAAGAGCTCAACTAGATGATGCAACCAATCGTTACCTATAACCACATGTTAACCGCAATCTAAGAAAGTAGTGGAGTGTGTGTGTGAATACTCCTCAAATTTGTTACCAAGCAATCAATTATGAAATCATGCATGCAAAACTTATTAGTGCAAACCATATGCTTAAGAATGATACCAATCTCCACTAATCGAGGCATTCGAGTCAAGAAGATAGGTCGGGTAGGACTTGAAAGCTTGTAACGTTAGGCTCGGGTATTGGCTAATCGAAGGGATAAAAGGATATATAAAAAAGAACACATGCAAGATAGCAAGAAACAACACCTTCAATTCCAATGATTTTGAATTGGCAACTCCAACTCTCTCACATAATTTCCAAAGACGTCTCCTCAATAATAACATAATAGATAAAGTACCACTACAATTGATTTATCACCCAAACTTACATTACTTGGACTTGTTGAACTTGTCCTCCAAAATTGCTTTCCAAAACTCACCATTTATTGCATCTTTATACAACTTTATTAAACATCAATTGATATTTGGAAACTTTTTTTTTTTGGATTTTGATTTTTTATTTTTATTTTAAACACCAATGGACTCCGAACTTGATAGATACCATCTCAACTTTGTGCCAATAAAGTCATCCAACTCTTGCCCAACTTCAAATGTCGTCACCACAACAATACATAGAAGCTTGCTAAACTTGCGGGTCATCAAGGGAATGTAGACCAAAATTAGGCTAAGGGTCGAATATAATGAGGTTAATCACGAATGGCTAGTTTCGAGTGGGGTCTCACCACTCTACAAGGCTGAGATGGGGACAGGTGGAAAATACGTTCGGGAAGGCCATTTGGCTGTGGTTGAGTCAAATAAATGCCATAACCGTCATCCCTAACTCCGACTCCAAACACCTTTCTATTTTGCATTGAAAGGATATCAAGCCTAAGTTCTAGTTGCAATGGAAGCATGCTTACATGATTGCATAAAAGTTTGCATGTTAACAAAAGATCGGAATATACGTACTCAAAGAATTCACACTATAAACAAAGATTCACGGTTAAAATGCACTTACATGTCACCAAGGTTACTCACTTTGTTAAGGTACTCACTCTATCAATTGCAAAACCAAATCTTTTCACAAAAGGTGATTTGTTGTGCTTTAAAATGCTCAAAAATTCACAAAAATAAGTGTTTCTCAAACATTTAATGACATTACCTTTTGTTGGACTAACTACGTTCCCACTCCCCACTTACGAACTTTCATTATCCTCAATGGAAAGTGAGTAGTAAGAAAGTAGTTAAGGAAACTAAAGGGAATCAAAACTAGTCAAACCAAGTACCGGGATGCTATAAAAGGGAGGGTGGATGGGCATGAACATGAAAGACAAGAAATGAAATGACAAGCAATCCCAAGTACTATCAAAGTATCAACCAAAGTGTAGAGACAAAAAGATCATTGGCCACACCCGGCCTCACAAAAAAAACAAAAATAATAGACCAAACTTTTTTTGGGCTGCCTCCCGGTAGCGCTTTTGTTTAACGTCGTTTGCTCGACGAGATTATACGGTAGAAGTGATGGAAATTATACAGATCATCGTGAAAGATACCACTAACAATTACTCACATATGCATGTAGCAAATAAGCACAAAAGCCAACCGGAAGATAATGCTTAAGGAATAATAAGAAAGATAGTACCCGTAGTTTGCTAAATTTATAGTCTATAGCTAGACTTTGCCTTTCTCAGATCTCTAATGCACCGGTGGTGGGTCATCCTCACGCACCGCATCCGTCTTTTTCATTAAGACTGGTCTCCAACATAGGTTAGACGAATTCCACAAATCCCAATGATTCTTGACCTTTTCCTTTGATTTTTGAGCTTTTGGTTTGCGAGCCTTCACATTATTCCTAGAGTCATTTTCTACAATTACCTGCAAGTTAGTATGATCCACAACAAGGGGAAATGAAGTGTCCACAAAAGAACAAGATTCTAGTGTAGTGCGTGGATATTTCAAAGATGTGTAAATGTTGAAGACAACGCGCTCATCATTTACTCCCAAACTAAGCTCTCCCTTACGAACATCGATCACGGCCTCCCCGCTGCTAAAAATGATCTACCGAGGATAAGAGGTGTAGTGTGCCCTTCCTCCATATCCATAACAACAAAATCGACGGGGAAATAAAATTTATCAACCTTCACTAGTACATCCTCAATGACTCCCTTTGGACGTTTTATGGATCTATCCGCAAGTTGGAGAGTCATCTCCGTATGCTTGAGCTTGCCTATGCCAAGTTTCATGAAATCATTGCAGACATGAGGTTTATGCTCACACCGAGATCATATAGTTCCTTCTCAAACAAAAGTCCCCAATCTCACACGGGATTGTAAATCTCCGGGTCCTTAAGTTTAGGAGGAAACTTATGTTGAAGCACGGCGAACACTCCTCACTTAGATGCACCATCTCATAGTCTTCCAATCGCTTTTTGTTTGAGAGTATGTCCTTAAGAAACTTACCATATGCCGGCATATTCGTGAGTGCTTCATGAAAGGGATATTTATGGTTAAGTGCCTAAAAGTGTCAAGAAATCGTGCATATTTCTTATCAAACTTCATTTTTTAATTTCTCTCTCGAGGATAGGAAGTGATTCAAGATCAATTAAAGTAGGGTTAGAATGTATACCTCCCTTACCTTTGTCGCTTGATGAATATGGTGAAGCTTCCTTGAAAGTTTGTTCATTGATTGGGCGCCAATTTGGGTCATTTTGCTTTTCTTTCCTTGACTTTTGTATTGGTTTCCTTTGAGCTTGTTGGGTATGAACCGGTGAAGGCTCCTTAGAAACTGTGTTCTCTTCAACATGATCTTTTCTTACATGTTCATTGAATAGAGTTCTTAGATCACTAGCCACTGGATTCTTCAATATTCTTGGCACCTTCACTTTTTCTTCTTCTTCTCCACCTCAACATAGTCATCATTTCCCAAGAAACCATCAACAATTTCTTCTTCTTCCTCGGTCAACTCTTGGTCTTCAAATTCCTTGTCCAAGTCATCTTCAACTTTATTGTTTCCGAATTTTCCACACAATTACGCCCACAAACTCTCCCACTTCGAGTGATAACGGCATTAAATTCTCTCGGTTTCTCTCGGTGTTGCTTGGTAATCCACGTAGAGGTCTACTACTATGTCTCTCGCCTTCCTAGCCAAAATGTCTTCAATAACTCTTATTGATGCCTCCATCGCTTCTCATTCTCATTTCGTGCCCACTCATAGATGTTTTCAAAGTACCAACCTCTTGAGACATCATACCAATAGAAGTTATCATTGTTTGCATATTGGCGGCTTGAGTAGACACAACTCGTATCAATTTTTCCATCGAAATTTTCAAATGGGAGACATCCTCCGTGGATTCAGAACTTTGTTGAACATGGGCTTGTTGAGTAGGAACTTGTTGGTAAAAAGGATGTGGTTCAAGAACATTGGTGTGAGTATTGTTCAAATCCCGACGTTGTCTCAATAAACTCATTTCTTCTTGTGTAGGTACATCGGAGTTTGATAATTATTCGATATGAAAACACCAAATGTCACATCATCACATTTTTACGCTTCAACTCTCTCTTCCCGCTTGCAATTCATCCATCTTCTTATTATCACGACCATTTCTCTCAAAATTTCTTCCTCATTCAAATCTTCTCATCCCCAATGGCAAGTTCCGCTTCACTTGGACCGATCCTACAATTTCTCCTTTCTTGTCGGGCCTTCAATAGCCTTATAAACATATTGGGCCGTGCTCATCATAAGTGATCCATGGCATGCCAAATCAATTTGTGCCCTTGACCCTTTATGCAAGCCATTACAAAATAATTGGACTTGCATGTCCAAAGTATATTCATGATTTGGACACGCCTCAAAAGCTTTTTAAAACGGCCCCAAGCATTGTCCAAAGATTCAATTAAATCTTGCTTAAAATTAGCAACTCTTACCTTCAACTCCAAATATCTACCCGTGGAAAGTATTGCTTCAAAACTCGGTCTCAGATATCATCCCATGATTGCAAGTGGTGGTGGGGAAGTGACATAATCCATTCCTTTGCTTGGCCCTTCAATGAAAAAGGAAATAATGCAAGGCGGGTAAATTCTTGACAAGCACTATTTTGGAATCCCAGATTGCATATTTCTTTAAGGTTATAAAGATGTGAATGGGTCATCATGGGCCTTTCCATGGAATTGAGCTCAACTGCCCCACTAGACCTAACATATGGGATTTTATTTCAAAGTTATTTGCTCCATCATTGGGTAAACGAATTGGATTGTTGGTCTCATTCCTTCTTAAGGTTTGATCACAAATAGGCCTTGGGTTTGGTGGGTTGTTATTATTACAATTATTTTGGTTTCAATTTTGGTTATTCCGATTATTGGGATTTGGTGGTGGAGGAAGATTTTGTAATGGTGGATTCGGATTATTGAGGTTTTCTCCTCGCCCTGGGCATGAGCAAGCCCTTGTTCAGTGGTGTTTCATCACCGCCTCGCCATTTCTGCACTCCTCGATTTGATGATTCTTGGGAGATCTGCTCCAAGATGTCCTTGGCCGGGTTTGACCACGCCTATTCTTTACTCTTAACCGCCTTCGTAAGTATTTATGTCGGGCTTGTATGGAGTGAGTGGGGCCTTACCGCTCGGGTCATCAACTACAAGATGGAAAACAACACGAAAACAAGAATAACACTTGGCTACTTACCAATGAGGTAAGTACCAAAGAAACAAAAATTAGAAATGAGATTAAGAAAAGTTTTGACTTATTCTCAAAAATTTTGAACTAATACAAGTAGTAACCATAGACACAATAAATTGTCGTGTCCTCGCAACGGCGCCAAAAACTTGATAGGCTAAAACTGGTGTCCAATCTTACCGCAAGCACCGGTCAATTGTAGTCTAGTCTCGTGAATCAAGGTCGCCTCTCGTGAAACACGATACAATTCAAAGTGTGGTTAAACACCAATTAGCTATTATTATCTTGATCTAAGTCGAGATTTTTCATAAAAGTGATAGTTTTACGTTATCGATAAAATTAACAATTAATATTAAAGGTACTAGCGAAGACAATTTCACCGAATCGCAGCTTCTCTTTTGATTTTAAGGATGTGATTAATTCGCCTGTTATGGTATTCAATTGTGTGAAATAAAGGTATTTCATATTCTAACAATTTCCTCATACGAGTGTACGAAATTGTTCTATGCCTCCGCCTTGGTTTAAGAGCCCTAAACCTAATGATTCGACATGATAAACTCTCGAGTACAATTAATCTTTCCTGGATAAGAAAGAGGGTTCCGCCAAGCGCCAATTTTACCTTCCGGTTTTTCTACCTCGCTCACACCTAAAATCTCCGCTCGTATCAATTAAGTGTGTGTGTGCCAATATTGGTTAATTACTCCAACGCCGAACTAATAATCAATTTAAGTAGAAAAAGATTCAACACGATTGAAATTAAAATTTACGTTACATAGTCATCATCCGCTCAACCGAAAGAGACCAAAATAATTCAATTACATTGCCATGGCTAGTTATAAGTTTAGTTACTCATTATTACAAATACTAAAATATTCAATTTAGCATTCATAATAATCAGTTTAATAATATAAAATGATAATAGAATTTAAATATTAATGGCTTAAAAGCCTAAGTGGAACGGTGTCTACAAGTGGAGTAAGATAATATATATATATATATATATATATATATATATATATATATATATATATATATATATATATATATATATATATTAGGGGCAAGTCTTTATTACATTGAATGGCTGGCTATTTATAGGAAATCGGAGCCCTCAAGAATCTTTTCCGGCGCACGCCGTTCCTTCCGGTTTGCGCCGAATATCTCAGATGTGAAAGTATGCCAGAGCATTTAATACGACTTAATTGTGTAATATTCCCAAAATCTTCAAAGATTTCCGGCGAGACTGGTATTTACCCGGTTCATACGCTGGTCTTGTCAGATATTGTCTGATAATATTCGATTTTTGTCAGGGAAATGATAGAAATTTGATTTTGTAAATCCTCTTTGCTGCATTTAACAATATTGACTTTATAATTTCATCACGGTGTACCTACACAAAATAAAACAAGAAAAACACCGGTAAATTTGATAAAATAAGTTAATTTCATTTATTGAAATCTAAATATTATGATATTTATTCATTTTTAGAAATATATTATATAACTATAATTTTATCAAGATGAATAAAAATATTAAAAAGAATCGAAAATGGGTTTTAAAATAGAATAAAATATAATATATAGTTGACATATATCAAGTATGTCACAGGTCGGTCAATGACTCGACGAGTACCCAAAATCTTAACTTTTCGGAGACCAAGCCTTGAATTTTGATAGGTGAAGGCCATCCGCAGGGGTCAGAATCAAAGTGGCTCGAGGCTTCACCCTTCTCTCACGTGCTTGTGTCAATAGTAGAGGCCATAGGGTCGGTTGTCACATTCCCCGCTACCACTGCTATTTTGAAAAATAAGTAGTCTTAATAGGATTTTCTTGCACTTCTTCACAATCCGAAAACAATAAATCATGAATATTTAAGTTAATCCTCCAACTTGTTCATCGGTTCCAAATACCGCCTACCTAGTGTCATTTATTCACGACTTTCCAATTTCTCGGATTTATAAATTCTTTAGAGAATTAGCGATAAGGACATGTTTTGGAATATTTTTGAAAGAATATGACAACTACACGCTTTTTATATGAGAAGGACAATTTTATATTTTTTATAGCCGTATGACAAAACCAAAAAATAAAAAAATCTCACGCATGGAGCGCCCATTGTTCCAGTTTTTATTGTTTCTTTTTCTTTTTTTTCTCTTTCCTTCCCGATTTTTAAACGCTTATATCTTTTGATCTAAACATCCAAACGTGATAAAAATTTCACCGAATTTTTTTATTTTTTGACACACTTCGTTTTGAGACTTGGTTCGATTTAATTACATCGTTTTTCGTGAGATTCATCGTCCGAAATTCACTCAAATAATCTCCCTAGTGAATCATGAAAATCAATGAATATCGATGTTGAATTTCGCATAATAGTGAATTTCGATAATAATTTTCCAAATCATGTCGAATATGTTGAATGTGGTATCAAAATAAAGAGCATGAAAAAATTGGTGAAAGACTTTTCAAATTTGGAGTTATAGATTGAAAGATATGAAATATTAAAAATATCATTATGAGAGAAAGTTATGTGGGTTTTTTTTTTCGCTTTTGGGAAATGGCGAGTGAAATAAAAAAATGTAAAAAATAGCTTTGTACTTTATGCAAAAGTTTAAAAACATGTCCTTCTCTTTAATTGATAAAATATTTGTGTCATTCTTCATTATTACCCCTAAATTCTTTGTGTATACATCTACACAATTAAAATTCACCTAGAATTTTATAATCTTAATACATTAGGATTTATGAATTTCCAATAATTCAAAAAATGATAAATCAAAAATTTTAAAGTTCTATTAGTTTATTTGCCCAAATACCATGTAACTAGTGATAATATATTCATGATTTTCCAATTTATCGATTATTTAGAAAATCTCACAGAGTCACTACACAAACCTAAAATTCACAAAAGAATTTTAAAGTCCTAATTTTGTCATGATAAAAATTTAGATCTCAGAATTTTCTAATAATCGAAAACAATAAATCATGAAAAGCAATCACCAACTTATCGGCCCAAATACCGCCTAGTTAGTGTCCTAACTTTTCACGATTTTCCAATTTTACGATTATTAAAATCCTTTTCATATACACTAAATAATTTAATCCCCAAAGGATTTAAGATCCTAAAATCAAACTTACCCTCGTAAATTTTATTTTTATCATGTGAATTTTATATTCCGATAAAATTCGCTTTCCTTTAATTAATTTAATTAATTATTATTCTAAATTAATTATCGAGTTCATACATGTCTCATTAATGCCAAAATTAATTTTCTACATATATGCACATGCTAGAGTGAAATTCATGAATATGATGAATGACATGGTTATATCACATAAATAATCATCCAAGAAAATAAATACAAAAATAAACCACTGAGATTAATAATGGCACTTCAGTATCTAATCTATAAAATTAAAATTAAAAATAAATAAATCTTACGCTTAAAGGTTTTACTAATCTCTAATAGATTCTCGCCACCACTTTATATAATAAAAACTCGCTCCGTATTCTCAACATATGAGCTCCCAGCCGAGTTGGTCAGCACATCACCTTCCTTTCCATGGCATCCTGGGTTTGAATCCCACCTGCTGCTTTTATTTTTCCTTTATTTGCCAAAGCTGCATCTTTTCTGGAAAAGTTCCAAAAAAAAAAAAAAATCCCAGGTAGTTGAACATAGGCATTCAAGATGTTAAAATTGCGCCTTCACCACTTTTACGCCACGTCAATTGTGATGATGTTCTTCGGAAAATTAAATAGTATAGGGTCGCTGAGTTCTATTTAATTCTAATTACTAGAAATTAAATTACATAATTTCTGTCCGATGCTAGAAATTGACCTTACCCACGTGTCGCTTCCACATAAGCACCATAATAAATAAAGATAGAGAAAACGCTCATCATGGGCCGTAACCCCTCTGACCCGAGCCGCATGAGCTCGGTTACCATCCTCCGACCCTCCAAGTCGGCATGTACTTGTGATCAAACTAGCCTTGTCCGACCCTATAGGTCGGCTCAAGTCCTCTCGACCAAACCTCTTATGCATGCAAGAATCCAAGCCGATCCCAACCGCTATCTTCCCGACTCCGTGAGGGTCGGCCAAAACACGGAAGGATTCAAATATTTCACCGGGCCATCTAAGTCGGCCGTGAGTCAATCCTCAATCATATTTCCTACGTGTGTGATAATCGATAAATATGGGAAGAATCCTCATATTTAATACTCGATTCTCGACAAATAAATATATCCATAGTTATCTCCAACACCAAGGAGATTAAATCGTAGCTTTTTTCCTTAGGGGAACATGGCAATCTAGGCCCAACAAGGACAAGGCCCATGCGCCTTAGTGGCATAACACTCCTCTATATAAACCATCCCTAAGGAACTATGAGACTTGATTCCAAAACACGATTGATACGTAGTGCACTTTGAGAAATAACATCTCAAGTCCAAATAAACCACCACCAAAACACCCCTTTTGATCATGTTCTTAAGATTTTTGAAGGTTGTTTTCGGAGAATAGCCTCGATTTATTATCGACGCATTTTTGGAACCGCAAATGGCGCTAGGCGAGGCCTCCTATCGACAACATCGCTCAAAATCGAATAGAAAAAATGCAATGATCTATGGTCAATTCCCAAAGATTGACCCGCAAAACTACATTACCACCGCTCATATTGAAGCGAGAAGGTTGGAGAACGAGGCCACAAAATTTCGTGGCCGATCGGAGTCCGCTTCAATGCCCGATCGTCGATGTAAAGTTGTTGTGCATCACCGATGATAAAAACGCAGCAAATGATCGGTGATTTATTTCTCGAGATTGAACCGCTGAAACGCAAATTCCACCGCTCAAAATTTGCCCAAATTTCGTGCCGATCGAGTCCGCTTCAAAGGCCCGATCGCTGCCGTAAAGTTGTCGCTTGTCGAGATCACCAAAAACACATCACCACATCGGGCGGCTATTTACCGTAGATTGAGCCGTTGAAAATGACTTCCACCGCTCATACCGGAAGAAGGAGGTACAAACGAGCCCACCAAATATTGTGTCGATCGAGTCCCTTTCGATGCCCAATCGCCACCCAATAGCCGCTGGTCAGAATAACACCAAAGTAAGCGGCGAGTTTTCTTCCAAATTCCCAGATCCGAGCTCTCAAGATACAAGCTCTCATCGGGTTTTTTCTACAATTTTATTATGATCACACTTATTATTTGTTTTCGAACTCTCCCAACCTAAAGAGTCGGACGAGCTTTATATTTGAACTCGCCTTCGGGCGAGCTCTTCTATAAGTCCGACTTTAGTCGGCGCTATATTTGGAACTCGCCGACGAGCCTCTCTATAAGTCCGAATTCGCCGCATCATATTTGAACTCGCCAGGCGTAGCTCTTCTATGAGTCCGACTTTAGGTCGGCATCATATTTGAACTCGCCAGGCAAGCCTTCTATAAGTCTCAATTTAGTTCGCTATCATATTTGAACTCCCGCTGGCGAGTTTTCATGAGTCCGACTTTAGGTCGGCATCATATTTGGAACTCGCCGGGCGAGCCTTCAGTATTTTCAATTTATTTCGAATCATACTTGAACTCACCTTCGACGAGCCTTCTATGAGTCCACTTTAGGTCGGCATCATATTTGGAACTCGCTGGGCGAGCCTTCTATAAATCCGAATTTAGTTCGCATCATACTTGAACTCGCTGACGAGCTTTCTATAAGTCCGACTTTAGGCCGGCATCATATTTGGAACTCGCCAAGCGAGCCTTCTATAAGTCCGAATTTAGTTCAAGATCATACTTGGAACTCGCTTTGGGTGAGCTTTTCTATAAGTCCGACTTCAGTCGGAGTACATCATATTTGGAACTCACCTTCGGCGAGCCTTCTATAAGTCCGACTTCGCCTGCACCGATGACATACCAATAAGCAAATGGTACATTAATTTACTACTATTTTGGTCTCTATTATGCATGGTCTTTATTAATTTTACAGGAAAACACATGTGCAACTATTTCACGTGAGAAGTCAGCACTAGCCTGGCCCTGATCACCGTACTTTTAAAATGAGAAGTCAAGACTAGCCTGGCCCTGCTTCGGCCCAACACTTTCACGGGAGAAGTCATCACTAGCCTCGGCCTCCCGCCGCCGTGCTTTAAAACGAGAAGTCGCACTAGCCTGGCCCTCGCCGCCCAACACTTTCACATGAGAAGTCAAGACTAGCCTGGCCTCTCGCTGCTTTAAAACGAAGTCGCACTCAGCCTGGCCCTCGCTTCCTCCAACACTTTCACGCGAAAGTCGCACTAGCCTCGGCCTCGCCGCCGCTTTAAAACGAAGTCAACACTAGCCTGGCCCTGGCTGGGCCCAACACTTTCACGCGAATTCAGCACTAGCCTGGCCTCTCTGGCCGCGCTTTAAAATGAGAAGTCAAGACTATCTCCGCCCTCGCCGCCCAACACTCACGTGAGAAGTCGCGACTAGCCTGGCCTCGCCGCCGCTTCTTAAAATGAGAAGTCCGCATAACCTCGCCCTCGCTTATCCAATACTTTCATGCGAAGTCATCCGAATCGCCTAGCTCGCCAATAATATGCAGAGCAATGGCCGCCTCAATGCCACAACTCTACACGCCATCGCCACATCGGGTACGATCAACAACACCTCTCGTTCACCAAGCCGCTGCCCGTGATAAGGACATCATTCCATCAGGTTCTCCTTAACGCTATTTTAATGTCATATTGACTCGCTCTATTGTGCATTTTATCATTAAGTTTTATAGAATAGACAAGATATATGTCGAGTTTGCAAAACATCAAACTTGTTGAAATAGTCGTAAATACTCGACTCTTAAAATATGATACTCGAGCTCGCTAAGTCGCTCAAGAAAAACACGCGAGGTCTCGCTTGCAAAACTTAATATACGGTCAAGAAAACTTCACCTGGCCACTAAAATATGACATCCGCCCACCGCTGCCGATCAAACGCATTTCATGCCAAAATGTCTACAGCCGAGACATGCCGAGCCCGCAAGGTGGACTCCACTCAAATCGCTAGGGGTCGACACTTGAGCTCCGCAGTCGGACTCAACATGATCAACAAAGACCAAACTAATTAAGTCTATAGGCCGACTCGATATTAGACTAACAAACAACCAAGTATGCCATCCTAAAACTATAAGTTAGTGAACGGCATAAGGAGGGGCAAGACGCCCCCCGTTATAAAGCATTCAAGAGATCAAAGTTTGGATTAAGAAAACTCATCAAGAGTCAAATTCTAAGTCGACAGATCGACATCCGAGCTCCACAAAGACGGAACTGGGCAAATTTAAAGTCAAATCTGCAAGACAGATTCAACCTAAGCCTTGCTCGCCGTGAGGCTGGATATAAAAATCATCCTAAATAAATTAAGTGCTTAAGTATATCTACGTAAACAAAACCTAAATTCTCATTGCTAAAATATTACAATAAGTTCAAACAAAACAAAATAGAAAAGCCCCTAAGCTAAGCTTCTGGGGTTAGATTCTGCGGGCTCTAAAGAAGGAGCCGAGGAAGCACCAACATACGCACGTCCACTCGCCCGCCATTGCCATGTACCCGGCTCATCGGGATAAAGAAGATACCTCCCACTGCATAACTTTGTTCGAGCTCGACACGGCCTCGCTTCCCTACCCATTGTCTCCGTGATCCAATCGGCCCGACATGGACTTCACCCGCCGCTTCTTTGACCAAAAGCTAATCCTCGAAAGCCTTTATCTTTGTCTTCGAGCTCAACGGCGCCCGAGCTCCCATCGGGTTTGCCTCAACTCGGCAATCTTCTTCTTGTTAACATTAGACTCTTTGAAGGCTTCCTCAACCTCCGGGAAACCTCCTCGACCAACTAAGGTCCCCTACATAAGCAAAATTAAAAAGGTTAGCGAGACTACCATAAGCATAGCATCAAAATAAAAAGTGGTAAATTTAAGTCCACAGATGTACTCGAATCGAGCTTCAGAGGACAAACTCAGAAAGATTGTCGGACAAGCTCATTAGGTCCTCAAGACGGACTCAAACCAAAGTCCACGGGTCGGACTCAATTGAACTCCGCAGATCGGACTCAATGAGTTTGTAAACCGATCTATGTAAGTCTACAAGTCGGACTTACCCGTATTCATTGTCTCATAGGACAAACTCGAGCAAAAGCATGACAAAACCTTTAGTATGCCATCCAAAAGTACAAGTTAATACATGGCATAATAGGCAAGATACCACACCATTAACTAAACACTTAAAGAAAGTGCGGGTTAAATCAAAGAAGTGCTCGGAATAAAGTTAAGGCCGAACTTAACAAATTACTCATTCTCATATCAAACTATACGGACTACAATTTCATTTGAAATAAAATTTTAAACCAAAACTACAAGTCCACAAGCATTCTCGACCTAAGAACCGTGGTCGGACTCACGGTGGCTCAAAAAGTAAGAGCCTAGGTAAGAGAAGCCGCAAAGACGGTAGGAGTACTGGACACACGTCCACTTCTCCGGGAAGTCCTTCAAATGGTCGCCATAGACCGCATCCATGCCCATCTTATAAAAACCTCACCGGGAGATTGCCCCTAACAAAGTCAGCAATTTGACCTTTGCCTTATCCACCACCAAAGTGTAGCCATGGTTAGGCCGACCTTGCCTCAGTCGGCGCCTTCTTCAAATCTCCAGAAACTTTCCCACCTGGGAAAACGCTATGGCCACCCAGTTTCCCAAG
Source organism: Gentiana macrophylla (assembly GCA_026214975.1). Classification (NCBI taxonomy): domain Eukaryota; kingdom Viridiplantae; phylum Streptophyta; class Magnoliopsida; order Gentianales; family Gentianaceae; genus Gentiana; species Gentiana macrophylla. The sequence goes on along the minus strand of JAOBSW010001247.1, from coordinate 6,932 downwards.
TAAGAAACTCTATCAAAGTACAACACTCGAGTAAGAAAAGCAAGCTTATGATTCTATGGCCCTGGCCAACATCAACTAGCTCCACATTTGTTGGTCCCAGAGAAGGGTGAAACTATAGTCGAGATGAGGGGGTGAATGACTATATGGGAGTTTCAAAACTTTTCTTATGTTTAAAAGCTTTTGGAAAGCGGATAAATCCTTCTTACTATGTTGTTTTCAAATCCGCTTTAGACAATCACATATATAAGTTATGATCTAGGCAATTTAAGTAAATGTTGTAAAGTAAATTGCGTAAAGTAAATTGACACAAGGCTTATAGTGGTTCAGATGGTGTAATCCCTTAATCCACTCTTCTCCTATGATGATTGGAGGAATTCACTATTGTTTTCGCAGATACAATAGTATGATTGTCCTTGACTTCCCAAGCTTCACAATCTACAAGACTATCACTCCTTGACTGCAAAAGCTTGATGATGATTCGCTTTCACCGCTTCCTGAGATCAAAATCCTTCAAAGAGCCTATCACAGATACAACTCCTTCTCGCATTGCTTCGATTCGGGCTTGTTTCACTTGATGTGAATGAGATTCACAAACTTGCTTGATCAATCTCAATGGTCAAATATAAAGGTGTAGTTCTGATGTCTGAGTTGATCTCTAGATAAGTCCTTATAAGTTCAGAGAGAATGCTTTTCAAATTGACAGAGTTTCTGCTTCTTTTTTTGCTTTTCTTAATTGTTCTTTTTATCTGTCTCACAATGCCTTCTATTTATAGCCTTGAGTATCTTTTATTTGAAATTCATCCGCTGGCTATATTTATGAGGGAATAACTTTGATTTTATTCTTGATTCCCGTAATTGTATTCTCCTTGATTTCAGTTGATCGGATTTTTCCTTCAAATATATAGCGTAAAAATCCGCTCTTGATTCATCCTCTATTGATTGTGCATTTAATGCATGATCTTCTGAATCTTCATCATATTCCAAAACCTCGATTTGGTAAGATTTACTTTGCCATTCTCGTGGCGGTTGAGTGATTCATCCGACTTCTGCTTTAGATCTTCATTCACCGCTTTGTCTTCACACACCGATTCAATGCTTTCTTCATTGTTTAAGTACGAGGAGAATCTTGTACTTCACCGATCCTGATTGGGGTGAGATCACACACCATATTTGAATGTTAAGTTTCATCACTTGAAACATAACTTAGACTTATCCAAGGTCATCACAGACTTCCTTGGTTATAAGTCGACCATAATGTCTTCATTACTTTCTCTCACTGGTGCTTATCGGCTTCACTCGCCGAAGTCTGCTTACTTTGCCGCCCTACCAACTAGTACAATACTTGTCTGACTCAACTTATACAACATGTCGACTCTAAGTAAAGACTTATACAGAGAATTCTAACTTATTTCCAGCTTGCTATAATAAATTAGTATGGCCATCATCAAAACATCATAAAATGTTCCTAATAATTTCCTCTTTTGATGATGCCAAAACCTCATAAGCCCTGAACATCAAGAATCCAATCTTTTATAATAAATAACACAACAAAAATCAACAATTTTATTCATCCATTCCAGGGCAATAAGTTCAAAAATTTATTCAAATGTTACAAACTACATTTTGCTTAATTCAAATTTTTGTACCTCTTGAACTTTGTAGTATGAACCTCTTCAATGTCTTTCCAATCAATTTCTCGAAATTTCCACTTCCAAGATGCCATAGCAAAGGTATTCAGATATACTCCTTGAATACTTTCTTTGCAAAGAGTCTGCACAAGTCCGGCATAGTCTCATTTGCCCTAGTTCTCCAAAGTACTTCTCAAGTCTCTCCCTAGCTTCAAGAATGTGTGAGTCAAAGAACTTGAGACTTTTGTAGAGACTCTACTGGTCTTGTTTGTTCATTCTTCCCATAGATTGAAGAATTTTGCTATATAGTTGAAGTCTTCTTGTTGTTCAAATGGCAAGTGTTCTCGTCCTTTTGCATACAAAGGGTATGGCTGAGCTTGGTTTGTTGTTGGTTTGTTTGAGAAGTGCAAACTCTCTTTGACTTCATTGTAGAGTTTGGCCATATCGCTTCTCATCCTTTCATCCTCGATAGCTTAGCCAATCAGCCCATGCTTCATCTTGTGAGGAATGAGGATAAAGTCCTTCCTGTGACTCAAAAATTCTCTTACATGGTCCAAAGACATCACTTTATATTCAGCTTTGCTTTGGTGACCAAAGTGAAAGTTCTGTGGTTCCCCAAAGGTACTGAGCCGCCATCGCCTCTCGCCGATGTTTCTCTCCGTGCTAAGTCCGTGTTGACTTGCCGATCCTCTTTGTCGGCTAGATCTAAGCCTTTGATGTCCGCCAGATCGCCTCTATCATCATCTCTTCTTTGCATAGGAAGAGGAAATCCAAATGTGCCTTTTCTTTCTTCTCCGCCCTCCTTTGTTGTTCTTCCGCCTCATTCCCGATTCTTATTTCTCTTCCTTTGCTCTTAGTTGTTCTTCAAAGAAGTTTGGGGTCTAATAGTTGATCCTTCAGCTTATCCTCGATTTTCCTTTTGGCAAAAGATCATCCCTTTGGTTGGAGTAAGATGCTATTTGTGGCCTCTCGCCATTCCAATCGAGAGTCAAGTTTTGATTCAATAGTTGTGAATCACAGATGATCATTCGGCTTTCAAAGACACTACGAAACCTAGTGCCAAAGGCCAATGCCATGGATTCATTTTCTTAGAAATGTGTTGCCTGAGTCCTGGCAAGATTGTTAGTGATGTTGATGTTGAGTTGCCTCATTAAATTTCCTGTTGTTGAACAACAATATTCATCGATGTATTCTCGCAATGGCCTGGAACTTGTGGCTCACCTGAGGAGCTTTTATCATTGAATGCAGTAAGTCATGGATCGGAGATACATGGCTTGTCGCTTCCAATTCTTCACCAAACAGATTCGCCCGCTTTTTTCAAAAGTTTCATTTGTAATGCCAAGGGCCACCGAGATAGTTTGTGCCTTGTGTCACCGGTTCGGGTCCTGCTTGTTGTCCCTTGTCTTGATGTCGAGTCACATCTACATTGACGCCTAAATCTTCAAGTAATTGGGTAGATGTGTATGCCGGTGTGGCTTGAGCCATTGCTCTCCCTTTCTATGCGCTCGGGATTGTCTTGACCGAGTGGCGAGAGTCGAACCAAAGGTCCCCTATGTTTGGGTTTCCGGTTTGAGGTCAACAGACAGCTGGTTGAGTGGGTCAGTCTTTGCCGGAGTTGTTGACTTGTTGGATGCTTGTGACTTTAAAAATGTAATGGAGAAGAGTGGAATCATCAATTGCATCCGTGGGAGTATCCTCTTCTCTCTGCCTTTATCAAGGTCATCATCATGATGACCATTATCATCATTGTCATCATGATCATCTCCATTATCTTGATCATGATCATCTCCACCATCTTCGAATCATCACCTGCCTGGCCGAGGTCCTGGCGCTTTTGCCTTTGCCGCATCAACCAAGTCACATGTAGGGATTCATCAAGGACACCAACCAGAGTTGTGATTCCGTAAAATCAAATAGCCATGCCTCTTTTGCAAGCATGCGTTAGAGTCTTGTAAGTCGCTTGTCGGGGAATCTCCTTTCTTTCACTCAAGATATTCAAGAATTTGATCATATATATTGTTTACGCACAATTGTGCAACTTCTTCCTGAGATTCTCATCATCTCCAATGTTCCCTCACGAGGATGTTGTTCATCCTCACCGACATTGTCTTCTTGTTGTTGTTCGCCAACGCTTAATCCTCTTCTTCTTCTTCTTCATCAATTAATTTTCCAAAGTCTGCCTTGTCCAGATTTCACTGAAATTTTTGCTTCTTTCTTTGATTGGTAGCAGTTGTGTGGATTTCTTCTTTCCCTTCTCCTCGCCTTCTTTTGTTGTTTAACATAGGTAAACATGACTTTGGATTCATGCAAATTGTGGAGTTGTACAAGAGGGACTTTGAGACATTGCAAATGTATAGTGTAACTCGAATCCCATATGACTTTTTCACACCTGCACTGTCCTTTCTTTGTCTTTCCTTCTTTGTCCCCTTTTTTCCTCGCTTTTATTTCACCTTGATTTGTTCTTTGATTCTCAAAGAAAGTATTTTGCCCAATTGAATTCCAGATTGTTGTAGATGATTCCCATCACCTCATTCTCATTTCGCCATTGCATTATTTGCTCCCAATTTTCTTTCAATAGTCTTGCCAATTAGGGCAATCGAACTCATTGAACGGTTTCTTTAAAGCGCATCTAAGACAATTGAATTTTGTAGATCCTTGGTTTGCCGCTTTGGCAATGGTTGCCCGTAAATCATCCAAGTCTTGTGGGTACCAATATTACTTTTGCTTGACCTTTATTGGAAAGTTTAAGATGTTTTCGAATTACCTTTTCAGAATCACCACTTCTTTGCCATTGACGATGATGCAACAATCTTGTCTTTTCGAACTCGCCACCTTCTTCAAAGAAGGAGCCCGTAGACGTGATTTAGCGTGATTTCCGTATGAGATGAGACTTTCATAGCAAACGCCGGTTATGGGAGGATTGAGAAAGATTGATAATTTTAGGTTTTTGCATCCTCGCCGCCAATCGCTTGATCGCCCTCGCTATTTCCACACGCTTTCAAGTAATGTTATTCTTGAAAGAATGATCCAGCTGGCGATCGATTTTTCATACCCACTTTTAGTGCTTGAGGAGGATGAAGCCATTGTTGAAGGTTAAAAGAGATTTTAAAGTGAACTTCGAATTTGCAATGGAGATTATGAATTGTAAAGATTTATGAAAATCTCTAAGTTTCATTTATATAGGATGATTTGGGTAGTGTGAACATGGTTTGAATGTGGAAGGATTTATGACATAATGGCGTGATTTTGTGTATGTAAATCATTTATATTCGAGTGTAATGGGGAGTGGGTTGAGGTAAGTAATGATAGAGCCCGGAATCGAGGCGCTTATAATTCAAAAAATAATATGGTTACCTCCATGATCATAAGTTGATCTCCACGCAGTGTAATCTTCCACGTAATAGTCTCGTAGATAATTTCCTTATTCTCCACATGTAATAAAATTGATTTTGTTCATACTTTAATTTTTCCAAGTCTTTATTTCGTGGAGTGCCTTGGTCTGTCACCTAGACGATGTAGTGAATTCTTCAATCGAGTCGCTTCTATTTAACTGCTCCTAACAATCGCTTGTTGACTTCACTCAATTCCAGTCACCTTACCTACTACATCTCCTGAATGGCAAAGGGTTAAACGGTCGATACATACCACTTAGCCGATTACTCCAGCTTAGCCGCTTCTTGGTACTTAGTCAATTTCAATCATTCCTAACTCGCCTTAACATGCTAAATCTTTCATAATCGAGTGGTTTAAGAAAGATGTCACCCAATTGATCTTCAAAGGGTATGTATTTTAGAATGACATCTCCTTTTCAACATGATCTCTCGATAAAATGATGTCTCACATCAATGTGCTTTGTTCTGAATGCAACATTGGATTTTCAAGAATGGATATTGCACTTGTGTTATCGCACATAATTGGAATTGTTTTCCTCCACTCCATAATCCCTTAGTCGTTGTCTAATCCAGCACTTGTGCACAACAACTACCGCCGCTATATATTCTCGCTTCACTGTTGATGTAGATATGGAGTTTTGCTTTTATCGAACCAAGAGACTAGTCCTGGTGCCTAGCATTTGACATGTTCCGTATGTTTTTCTATCTATTCTCGTGATCCAAAGATAGTCGTAGTCCTGAATATGATATCAACTTAAATCCTCCATCTTTGGATACCAAATTCCAACATTAACAAAGTTGTTTTTCAAGTATTTGATTATTCTTTTGGTCGCTGTAAGATGTGATTCTTTTGGTTGAGCTTGAAATCTTGCACATACTCCTACTGCAAATGCTATGTCAGTTCATTTGCGCTAAGTATAGTAGGATCCAATGATTCCTCTATACATTTTCTTCGATCAACATCCTTCCCGGGCTTAATCTTTCCAAGAATGACTCTTGCACATACATTGGTGTATCGGTCGTACTACTTGTGTCCATCCCATACTTGTGTATCAAGTCTTTTGTATACTTGGCTTGATTAATGAAAATTCCATCTTTCATTTGTTTTACTTGAAGGCCAAGAAAATAATTCGCCTCTCATCATGCTCATCTCAAATTTGCTCTTCATCGATTTGCAAATTTCTCACATAGCTTTTCATCCTCTTCTAGATCCAAAGATGATATCATCAACATAGATTTGTACTAGCAATGTGCTTGTACCTTCCTCTAGTTTGAATAGAGTCTTATCTATAGTTCCCTTTGTTGAATCCATTCTTGATCGTAAATTGTGATAGTGTTTCATACCACGCCTAAGTGCATGTTTGAGTCCATAGAGAGATTTCTTGAGTTTGTATACTTTGTCTTCCTTTCCTTTGAGTTGGAAACCAGGAGGTTGTTCCACATAAACTTCTTCTTCCAAAAGTCCATTTAAAATGCGCTCTTGACATCCATTTGATAGACTTTAAAGTCTTTGTATGCAAAGAAAAAGCTAGAAAAAGTCCTGATTGCCCCCAATCTTGCTATCGTGCAAATGTTTCATCATAATCTATTCCTTCTCGCTTGAGAGAATAGACTTTTGCAACTAGCCTTGCTTTTGTTTCACTAACCTGCTCCTTTGCTCATCCATTTTGTTTCTAAATACCCATTTTGTACCTAATGATGTTGGTTATATCTGGTCCGCACAACAAGTTCTCTGCACTTCATTTCTTTCAAATTCATTTAGTTCTTCTTGCATGGTCGTGATCCAATTTGCATCTTGGATTGCATCATCTATGGTCTTGGTTCCACTTGTGATAGAAAACATGTTAGCACGTGCTCCAGCTTGTCTTCCGATTCTAACTCCTCGTGTGAATATCTCCAATGACTTGTTCTT